>JAUUDW010017960.1:0-10027 GCA_032361385.1 Panulirus guttatus | reverse complement strand
GAAAACAAAGAAATATCTAAAGTGTGGGGACAATAGACGAAAAGAAAAGAAAATGAAGAGACATTTCTAAAATGTTTGTAAGGAGAAGACTTTAACTGTGAGTCGGTAACTTTGTTATAATGAGACAACGACACGCCAGCAGTCCTGACATGGGAGGCTGTGAGATGGTTCCGAAGGGCGTCCCGTCAACACTCGGAAGACTTTCCCCTAACTTGTCTCCCTCTCTCCCTCCTTCTCTCTCTCGAGCGTTTCCCTCACACTTGTGAAACGTCTTTTGCTGGTGAGAGAAAAATACAGGAAAGTGTTTTTGTTTTTTCTTTTGTTTTATACAGACAAAAACATTCTGCCAACTTAAAGTTTCAGTTTTTTTTTTCGCGCTCGGGAGACGTCACAGCTCTCTCTCTCTCTCTCTCTCTCTCTCTCTCTCTCTCTCTCTCTCTCTCTCTCTCTCTCTCAAAGCCGATTTAGAAAGATTTACTGGTAGGTAGTGCGTAAGTGTCTACAGCATCTTTTTTTTTTCCTTTTTTCCTTCACCTACATAACAAAGATTCTAGTAAGGCGACTAAGAGCTTGGCGAATATCAAAGATTTTGTCGATGACTCGAGGAATGAACGGTTGTGTGGAATACTTTTAAAACCCAAGAGAAGCTGACGTAAAGCAATTAGAATTTCTGACAGGGCTTGGATTATATTGTCCATTATACTGGCACATGAGATGACGACGGTGGCGATGCAGAAAAGTAATTCCAAAAAGGAAAATATTGTTCTTAATTGATTAATTTTCGTAATCAAGTAATTTGATATCTGAGCGTGTACTGTCAAGCCTGACGTCTGCTTTAAGAGTTTGTCCAGGAAGCACACACGAGACTCGCCCTTATGTGGCTCACCCCATATCACGTATTGTGTGTGGGTGTAAACAATGTTAATACCGAGGCCTTATTTACTATAATCCATTGATATGTTTATTATAAGAGGGAGAACTATTACCCTTACACCTGGAGGGGAAAACCTTGGCTGTTCTCTGAGAGAAGTGGCTTGGTAGGGGACGTCATCGTAGGCCCGGTAATGCAGCTGAATGATGCTAATTAAAGTGTTGTGTGCAGTGGTCGTGGAAGACGACAGAAGCTAGTTTAGAATATTTGATTTGAGTATGAATGGCGTGGCCTTTGACCTGACCTTCAATGGTTGTACCTTCATGGTCAAGGGTCGTGTCGCGGAGTGCAATGTTCACATGGTGCTCAGTGATCGTATCATCGTGCTCAAGGGTCGTACAGTGGTGTTCAAGCTTCTTGCCGTCGTGCTCAAGGGGTTAGTCACTTTCCACAGGACATCTGTTGTGGGGGTAGCGTGGGGGTCGGACAGATCCATAACCATACTGCAAACTGTATTAGGTTTTGTCAGATGTCTTTATACACGACGGGAGGTGACTTGCATAACCCAGGGCAGTAAGGAAGTACAGCAGCTGTGGTGGTGGAACATATGCGTGTGTGTGTGTCTGTGTGTGTGTGAGTGTGTGTGTGTGTGTGTGTGTGTGTGTGTGTGTTTCCGTGCGTGTCACCTGTACAGGTTACTTGTATGAGACACTTGTGTTTGTGGCACCTGTGTCGGGTACCTGTATGAGACACTTGTGTTTGTGGCACCTGTGTCGGGTACCTGTATGAGACACCTGTGTGTGTCACTTGTATAGGGTACCTGTATGAGACACCTGTGTGTGTCACTTGTATAGGGTACCTGTATGAGACACCTGTGTTTGTGGCACCTTTGTCGGATACCTGTATGAGACACCTGTGTGTGTGTGTGTGTGTCACGTGTGTAGGACACCTGTATGAAACACCTGTGTATATGGTAAATGTGTAGGGCACGTTTGTGAGAACGCCTGATTGTGGTACCTTTGTGTGGCCCCCGTATGTGACACCCATTTAAGATACCTGTGTGTGGCACTTGTGTAAGGCACCTGTGGGTGGCACCTTTGGGAGCCACCTGTGTAAGATGTCTGAGTGTAATACTTGTGTAAGACACCTGTGTGAGAAATATTTGCGTGACATCTGTGGTATAAATTTGTATGTGGTACCTGTGGGAGACATTGTGTGTTTGACACCTGTGTGTAACGCGAGTAGGAGATACCCGTGGGAGACACCTGTGTGTAAAGAGTGTGGGAGACACCTGTGGATGTTCGAGCTTATTGTCGGGTGTCGCTCGCTGGAATTATCTCATGAATGATGATAATGATAGACAATGTTGATGGTGATGATAATGACGATCACTCATCATCACACATCAGTGTCTGAAGCTATACCACAGTAATGTACACACACACACACACGAACACACTTGAAAGAGGAGGAAGATACCAAAATCATCACAACTCTGGTCTCTTATACGGTTAAAAAATTTCCTTATATAGCATTTTATATTTATTTCATTTATTTATTAATTTTATTCTATTTATTGATTTATCTTATTCTATTTATTCATTTTCATTTGTTATTTATTCATATATTTGAGTGCAGAGAACAAGCAACGAGAGGGCATAACGGAACAGTAAGCACGTAATTAGCTAGAAAAAGATGTGAAATTTTCCTGTAGAACTAACGTGATGGATGGCTGGAAGAAACCACATGAAGGAAATAACAATATAAAGAGTGTTGAAAAAATGACAGAAGACTGTACGATAGGAAAGAACGTGTGAGTCGGGAATCACACGAGGACGATTGCTCTCCGCAGTGCGCAAGGTAAGCGCGCGCACTTTACTGCTTTTACGGATGATGCCAAGGACGTATGAGGAGTTAGGAGCGTTCAGAACTGTGACAGCCAGCAAAGAGGCAGGTAAACTCCAGTTTTGGAAAGATAATCTCCAATCTTGATAGATAAACCCAAGCTTTTTTTTAGGCGTATGTGTGGTGAAGTTAGTTCAACCCAGCCCAGTACAAAGGCAATGAAAATGCAAGAATAAGGAACGTTTTCCTGCAGGAGAAAATTTACAGGAATCTCAAAAAGATCAATACTAAATCCTGTGTTATTCCTTACTTGCGTTACTGATCTTTCTCGGTAACCAGAGTCTTATACGACCTGGTTCGTTGAACACAGTTGCTTACAAAGGTGCTTCATTGAGCTGCTACAGTGGCAAGTCTAAGCAGTGGGCAATTTATAAGGTTAACTGATGAAAAGATAAAAGACGAAGACTTCCGAGTATAAACTACCTTCCCTTACTTACGACAATATAATAACGACTTGTAAATAACTGTTTACGAGATAAACGTAGACGATTAACTTAATAAACGAGATACACAAGAAGAATTATAATCATGGCAACCGGTTAAGGCTTTGGAAAAAGTCTGTTTCATGACTAAAAGGTGAAACCAAAAAAAAAAAAGAATCCCACCACAACCCTCCGACGCTTCTAGGGCTTCACAATAGCGAGTCTGAGTCGAGCTGGACGACTGGCTTGTCCCTCGCCCGGAGCCCAAGACATAAACAAGATCACGTCTTCATCTCCCACTGGGGCTATCGTGGCCCCTCACGTTCTCCCCTCCGCCTCCTCCCACCTCAGACAAACCCTCTCTCTCTCTCTCTCTCTCTCTCTCTCTCTCTCTCTCTCTCTCTCTCTCTCTTTACAAACGCCCAGACGGACAGACGGACGCTCCACACAATACAGCCTCCACACCCCAACAAACGAAGTAACACGCCGTGTTAGGCAGACAACCTGAGCTATATACAGTCTCGCTAGGTCATCCGCCCATCTCCCATGCCTATTGTGGAGGGCGGGCCCCCATCCCGAGGCGTCCTGCTGCTCCAGTGAGGACGTGTGTTTAGGGAACCAGCGAGTCAGGGCGCCTGAACGAGTGGGGGTAATTAGGATAACGAGGCAATTCCACAAACGACCTTGTGGTGTGCTTCTCCCTCGCGCCGGGTTTGTTTACATTATTGTTTTAGATTCAGTACGTTCTAAATTACGTTTTCGTATCAAAATGATCCTGAGAAGCTTATCATTAAGAATTAATTTGAATAAAGACGTGAGAAAAATATAATTAAACCTGTAATATCAATGAAGCAAACGTAATTTCTATAGATATGCTTATGTAAAAATGTATAACCTGAATGTATACCACAAAAAACACAACTATTCATTTATAACATCTATGAATCTCGTAAGAACTGAAATAAATGAATAAAGATATGAGGATAAATAATGCGGAAACAACTCCAACCACTCGCTGCCCGGGTATGGAGGTGTAGTTCACCACCGCCGTCAAAACATTGCTACAATCCGAACGAAAACTGCTTACCTCGTCAGTCTCACACAAGACCCTCAGTATGACTTGATCATCCTGGCGAACGAACTGGTGAACGCTTATGATACTCCATGGCACCAGACACTGAATGTTTACTCTCTTAAATGTCCTTACACTCGATGTAAACACTCCAACCACTGTCCGTATTTTCACTGACGTGTAAACAGTTTTCACAAGATAGCACTGACGTATCACTGTATATAAAAACGGTATCAGAACAACTATATAAACACGGACTCACTGGCTACATCCATATAGCGCCAGCGTTCCGGGTCGACTGACACAAAGAGGTGGGTCAAAGAGGACACACTCAGGGAGAGCGCAACTGTTCCAGGCGACAAACAAGTAGTTTGTAATTGCCCAAAACTGCCATTACCGTCGCGCGTTCGCTATGCTAGTGATGTTTTGGGGAGTTGGGGTTAGACTAGACTAGTCTTGTTTAATGACTATCTAACACTGTTAGGGAGCATTAACGATCAATTCAATTTTGATAGTCGATTGTGGAAATATGTATACGATTCCTAGCAGGTATTGAAACCTTTGACTCTAACTTTCGGGATATATTGGAGATCGATAGATTGGCAGATTACTGTGTATAATTATAGTCTTTTCAGTAGCCACAGCAGTTAATCCTTCCATCCGCTTGGACTCATATAATCGTATGTGACACCACCTTCTGCCCTGACGAAACTATCAAAACAAAACATCAGAAGAGGAGACGGCAAGAACAAACAGCTGATTGTTGTGGCGCTACCTGATCATTGAGCTAAGTAGCTGATTCCGGTTTTACGCTAGACTGACATTACACTGGTCTAGGAAAGGGATATTTCCTTAGTAAGTCTTGAGTGTTTAGATGGATGTGTCAGCCACCAGCGACGCAATAGATACACATGAAAGCCAATAGTATACAGAAAATCAGTATTGAAATCATGTATAATTATATGCACGCCCGTGTATGGAAATCCTGAGAGAGGTGGTTTTCCGATATACCTTGAAGGATATTCGTCAAATTTATTCTTATAACGGTTTTTGAAACTGAGGTTAGATACTTTTATGCCCATTTCAAGAAATAGGATTAGCAGCTTCTCGCCCCTATTCTGACTCTTGGTGAATGTCAAATGCAACACTTGGTAGGGGTCATCCCAAGATCTTCATTGTTAGAACACTTCTTGACCGCCCTGAGAGAAAGAATTTTTATTGGAGACACTACACTAAAGACATTCAGAACATTAAGGCTTTGGATACCCACTCGGTACAAAGGCTCAGTCTGGACAAGTAAGAAATTAGGGGTGTTGAGTGACACCCAGTCTTCCTTCTGTTGAACGGTGGCTCCCTGCCAAGGAGAAGACACCGAGAGGGGCGTTGGTACATGAGAAGGACAGATGACAGAAATCCTTATGAATACGACGAGGTATTGTACTGGAGATCATTGCATGGAAGGGACAGATAACAGAATTCATGTTGGTCTATGACGAGGTCATCTCCTGGAGAACAGTATTAGTAAAGCCAAATACATGACCTATAGAGATGGAGGCAGGACAGTAAGGCAGAAGGCAGTAAAGAGTAGTCCCCTCCTACACGTGAACCCTAGATGTCTCTTAGTAAGGCAAGAGTCTATCAACTTCTGAAAGTTATGTAGTATAGAAGTTACTCCATCACGTAACTCTATGAACCCGTTGGGGAAAGTTTCCGCTCTTAATATTGAGTCAATACGCGATCCATCACATGAATGATAATGATATTCTCTTTCTGCAGACCTGTTCTTCATACTGAGTAAAGTTCATTGACTCTCTTATGAGACGAGGCATTATTTGTGTCCATGATGATACTCATAGGCATCTCTGACAAGGGTAACTGTAATCAAACAATGACGTAACAGACTAAGTGATCTTGCACAGCCATATATATCCTTGAGATTGTTTGGATAAAATAAGATATAGCAACAAATGTCAATGTAACTTATTCATTTGAGAATCTCGCTCCTTCTATCCTGTTATAAAATTCTAAGACTTTTCGCAAGGCCCAGATATATGAGTGGCGTTCGCCTGTGAGTGAATATTTCACAACAGAAATTTATCCATTTCTTTTAAGCAAATAAGTGACTGGTACCGCAAGGAGTAACTATGAAAAAAGAATAGAAAAGGCAGGTGTCTGCTTAAGACAGATTATATGAAATGTTCTCAGTATTCTGAAGAACCAGAATTGCGGTTCTGAAAACAATATTTGGTATAGACACTGGGCTATAGTCTAGAGATATTTCTACTAAATCAGTTTCAAGGAAACTGAAACTTTTTGGTGAAACAGAGATTCAACATTTTGTGGACTTCCATAAACTTATGGATGTAGTTTCATAATCTGATGCTATTTAAGTGTCATTTTATAATCACTCAATCATATACAATAAAATAAAACATATTCTAACTACATGTGCAAAGTTAGACGTATATCTAGCTGTAGTTTGAATGAAGTATTCCCTAATCGAAGAAAAGACAATATAGTGTTGGCTACCCGCAACTTATTCGTTTTCTATCGTACGAAATTCTTGAAAGAGAAAACGAGGAAGCTGACTTATCTTCGGGGGTTGCTTAGATATATAGTCTAACAAAAGTACGTGCAATAGGTCCTTTTGATTTTAAAGTTAATAAGACCCAAATTATAGAATAGATAGAATAGAAAAGACGTCTAATAAGCCTTTCCTTGACAGCAATCAAAGATTTCCCTCCTATATAATAAGAGAACCAGCGGGCATTGCATTTAAGAATCCTCTATGACCTCTCAAACTTATACTGTTTAGCATTAAGCAAAGATATGCAAACAGCTTTTCAGACCAATGGGTCATTTCAAGTTGTTTATGATGATGGACAGTTGGAAACAGGGGTATGAGTAGGGAGAGTGGAACAAATATATAACAAGTTAATTTTTCATTAACTAAAAGAGAACAGACCACTTTAGTTGTGGACCTGAAGCGAAATATGGTTTCTCTTTTAAGGTAATTATAGCGTTACTTTCACCCTTTTTCGTTGGTAAATCGTCCCATATGTTAATGATGCTATAAAAGAGAGAGTATGCGACTGGAGGTGAAATGAGAGGCCGTGAGTCACCGCTGATTCGCGAGGTGGGTGAGGTCTTCCTGTGTGTGAGTGACACGTAACTCGGACACTCCTGGACTGCGTCACGCCACCGTTACTCAGCCCTGAGGCTGGCTAGCGTCACTCCTTCCTCACCCACCTCCCTGACCCTGCCAATATGTTTATCAATCCTCATTTTTTTCTCAGTTCCTGCATTCTCTCATCCCTGCTGCTCTCACTCCTGCTGCTCTCACCTCTGCTGCTCTCACTCCTGTTGTCATTTACTCTCCCTCCTTCCCATGTTGCTGTCTTCTGCTCTCACTCTATTCAGATATCTGCCCTGTACTCCTCCTCTTGCAGCTTCCAATCCTTCTCTTCTGTCTCAGCCAAAAGAGAGAGAGTATATAAATCTTGCTGAATATATTTTCTCCAATTTCAAACATTTCTTAATACGTGAAAGAAGGACGTATATTTCTCCCTCCCTCACTGGAAAGAGTCAATTTTGTATCCTATGAACAGAGTACCAGACATTTGATATCCAATATATGACTTTATCTTTACCCCACTACCTAAACAGGTCAGTGGAGGAGTCCGTATTTCAGTCTTTGAAGTCCCAGGCTGGAGATGAGTCCGTCTGCGATGGTAGTGCCGTCCGAACCCTTGCTTGTCGTGGCTTCGTCTGATCAGCGATCAAGGGGGCAGTCCATCGTCATGAAGACTAGTCCTAGACGGCCTCAACATGGGATTGTGTTCGCGTGGATCGTCCAGCAGTAGCCTGTGATTCGCTCGATTTTACGGACGTCTCATCTCCGACCTGCCGGAACCAATGGCTTTCTTCCGCGCTCCACATGTGAAAGATTTCGCGCCATTATTCTCGATAAGAGGAAATTCCCAGATTTCTAAGTCCGACGGTTGAGTATAGCGAAGTGCTTTAGTCATGTACAGATGTAAAGCAAAACAGAAAATGTGGGAGTAAGGTACTGGGGACGACGCTGTAAATTCTCGTTAATTTCCATTCAGACTGAAAGACGTTTCTCCAACAGATTCCACTGACAGTTTCCATTCGGCTGAACACGTATACGCATAAGTAACGCAGCAGTTTTTCACAGAATAAGCGTAGGCTTTCTCCTCTTGCGGCACGAGTCTGTAGGTGCATTTGCTGTCGTTATTTTGGGTAAAATAGATGGTGTTTACATTGCCAGCAACGTAGAGGCTTCGTCTCGTGAAGAACATGTTTTCCTCTCTTTTACGCGTTGTATTGTATGCATTAGTCTAGCTGTGATGTCTTGGATGCTCTAGAATGCTCTAGGATGTCTTTCAGTGCTCTCGAATGTCTTGGAATGCCCTGTGATGTCTTTGGAATGTCCTGAGTTGTCTTGAGAATGTCCTGGATCCCTTGAGGAATCATTCCACGAATCTTGAATTGGTTTGCATGTATAAAATGACAGATGCGAACGACTCGAAGAGTCTCATTAAGTGATCAACTTGTTTTGATCAACCTATGAGGTCTGGAAGCCTATGATCTTTAACTTGACCTCGAAGACTCTGCTGCAGGAAGAACCTCTTCATGCTTCTCTGATCAGCAGTTGTTTGAATATTGTGCATATAAGCTCTGGCGAATCAAAGAATCAATCAGTCCGTTTACTTTTTGTTGTCTTTTCATTAATACTTTATTTCCCCTGTTGATTTCAAAGTCATCCATCCGTGTCTCTGTTTTTCTAACAGTTTTGATGTTTTTTATCATTTGTTTCGTATATATTCTCTCCAAATTTATCAAGATCTTCTCCAAATATGTCTTTGTTATATTTCGTACCATGATTCTTCTAAGTTCTCTTATTATTCTTTGCTTTTTCGTCTGTTGCTTTCACAATTGCCTCGCACTTTATCATTTTTCTGGTTCTCTTCTTCAGTATCATTATCTACATCACTATAAAAAAAAGTATCATTATATCTTCCACCATGATAATCACCACTACCAACAGTCATGTCAAACATTAATACTTTTTATCACTATTGCCATAGTTACCACTACCACTTCAGCTAACCACTGCTACCACAACCACCACACTATCACCATCGCTCCACCTCACTCTATGACTGACTGTTCGAGGAAATGGTTGTCAGGTGTGGCATCACGACCAATCACCCAGTGCTGACCCGAAGCTTCGTCTCTGGGGATGTGGTCGAGAGACCCCAGTGCTCAGTCGTCACGTCCGAAGCTTTGCTTTTGTTTCGGTGGTTCGCAAGACCTAGTTTTTCTTGTACGGTCTTTTTTTTTTACAGTCAAGATCTGTAAATCTGTCAATGTCGAACGTTCCTGACGTGTACATGTTTCGCTGCATGCACACCTAATCTATACTTGGGGAGAGTATATATGTATGTACCTTTGGGTACATATGTGGTTCATGAATTACGTAAGTTTGGGTTTCTAGACTTGTGTCTGTATGTTGGGTGGGTGAGCGTTCGTGCCCTCGCATGTGTAAATAACTTTACCATTATCCTTCGTCTCTGTGCCGCTCCACAGCGCCTGTCCTTTTTACCTTGAACGCCTGGGGCCAAGTGGTGGGCATGTCGACCGACCTGGGGACCTCCCCAGGTTCCAGTCCCACCCAGGTATATCTCCAGTGCCTTATTGACCCACACACACACCTGCGACAAGTCACGTAGG
>JAUUDW010017948.1:0-10027 GCA_032361385.1 Panulirus guttatus | reverse complement strand
ATTCGAACCTATGCGCTCGACCCTGGGCGGCCCGTGAATGCGTCACGGTCAGGGACGCTAACCGCTGCACCACGGATAATTAGATGTTGATAATTAGAGACAGTTAAAGAGTAATTGTTTTGTGTGTTCACCCTGGGCAATAGGGTCTGTAAGTATGGTCTAATGAAGTATGAAGCATGGGTAAGCTTTTTATTTCTACTTAGGATCTGGTATTTGGCTATGGAGGTTTTAGGGTGTCAAGGGTCTCATTCAGTTGCAAAGAACAGTGTGCTGATCATATTAAAGTGAATGTGTATTGGAATTATTTTTGTTTGGTTACACAGGTGTTGAATGATTACTATGCTGCCAGTGATTGTTTTGAGTGCTTTTGTGTGTATGTGTGTGTGTGGTGTCCAGCTTTGTTCTGCTATTCTTTTGACAGCATCGGTTAAAAGGTAAGAATAAGGTTGAGTGGATGAATTGTTTTTGTAGTATACAAAGGGATTCTTCTTCCAGTCCAAAACTTGTGCTCGTAAATGTTCTGAAAGAGTTTTATTTTTTGAAGTCTGTGTAGTAAGGATCGACTGATGTGTGTGTCATATTTGATACCAAGTATGGTTGAAGTTCTGATGAGGAATGATTAACCATTCAGGATTATGAGAGGGTGCAAGTTGGGTTCACATCTTTCCTGAGTAAGAGGATGATAGTCACTCTGGTGACACCTTTGGAACAAGAAGATCCTCAAAAAACTGTTCTTGTTCTGTCACTTTATAAGGATACAGCTACCCAAAAGTGACTTTTGTATTTGGGTATAACACCTATATGTGCACCTTAAAATAAAAAGTATTCACACATTCTTGGCATTAACAGGTGAAGGCAGTGATATGCTGAAGTGTGTTAGGTTTGGAATGGTTACTGCAGATACTGACTTGTCAGAACTCCTCTCCTTGGTCATTACCACGGGAAGAGAAATTGAAACGTCTTCCAGATTTCTTGACCAAATGACTGACATTGTCCGAAAAGGTATTTACCTACTTAGAATGTGCTATATTCAAGAAAAATTATTGAGTCATTTAAGGATCATATAGTTATGAATGAACATTAATTGAAATATGGATGCTGCATTTTCTCAACAATGATCAACATCTTTTATGTTTTTACCTGTTCATATTTTGACTAAGACCACCAAAAACATAACTAATGCAGGTATAGAGGCAGCAACTGAAGATCTCAAACGTGAGAATGAAGAACGCCTTTGGCAAGAAGGTATCTTGCGCCTTGTGCCAATTGTGGGATCTGTCTATAATTGGTTTTCCCCACCACCACCTCCAGGCATCAAGGGACGCACTTTGGACCTTACAGCAGGTGTTTTAGAGAGTACTGAAAATATCTACCGGTATCACATGCAGGTTAGTCTGTGTATATGTATTGTTTTTTATAGCTATTTTGTGAATGAGAGATAAGCAAATATAATTTAGATGGCAGTAATATCCATTACATGGGTCCTAAGCTTACATCATCAGGAAATTCTTAATTTCATAAATGCTTCTCTCAAAGTTATCACTGAAAAACTAAATGATTTTCACACAATTTTGGAAGTAAACAATAGTGAAATACATTTTTGGAGGCTTTAAGCAATATTACATCAGTACTAAACATATGAGTAACACATATTAATTGCAAATGCAATTTATTAAGATTTAAACAGTTATTTGATAATTTTCTTTATTAAAAAGATAACCCTTTCACTGTGACAGTTGACTAAAGTTGTTTGACCATTTATTGCTGTTGTCTGCTTAAATGATTTTAGCCCAATGCAGCCAATAGACGTTTTCCTTTACTACAACAATTCACAGCCTACTGTAGTCATAAAAATCCCCATCAAATAAGATTTATTAAAAGCTGAACAGTTATTTGATAATTTTCCTAATAAAAATAAAAAGTAACTGATTGCTCTACGCTTTCGCTGTAACAGTTGACCAAAGTTGTTTGGCCATTTATTACAGTTAACTGCTGAAGTGATTTTAGTCCTCTGCTGTCAAATCATGTTTCTCTTTACTGCATAAATTCACAGCCTCCTTTGGTCTTAAAAATCCCCCTCAAAAATTCCTCTGTGCTACCATCTCAGAGCAGTTTCTAAGAGGAAGTGGTAAACAAGTGTTAGGAGGATGATTTAAGTCCTATCCACCATGCCTACACAGGAAAAAATTCAAATTGTTTTACTGTAATTTTAGACTAAGATATGTTCTCCACAAAATTTTGATTTTCAGCAATGATTTATACTTGTTTTACAGTAACTTTAGTCATGTACTCTTCAGCATCACGCCATTCAGTGTAAGCATTCATATATTGCTCCACATATCAGGAAAATATAATAAATATGTAGATGAAAAGTATGAGGTCAAGACATGAGCTTGCTGAGTTAAATTCCAACCATTCTTTGTATACAGCATTGATATATACTTACTGCACAGAAATTTAATAATGCAGTGAAAGGGTTAAGGTTGTCAGTAATATACCTCCAAAACTTTGCCAGAATGGTTTAATGACGTCATCCATGAGTGATTGTAGGTTAAGTTCTTAATAAGGTCAGTGCAAAGACATGTATTGTCCATATCTCAGGCTTGGCAGAACCTCTCTTATATTTTACTACAGAATATATGACACTGGACTTGCCCATTGTAGTAATTTTAGAATATTGGCTCTTGTTAATTTTGAGTTTATAAAGAAAAATGAAATATGAAAATTTTTTTCATTTCTCTCTTACTGAATATATGCGAATTGTGGTGTTGAACCAGCAGCAGAAACAGTAGCATGGTTTCTAAAGTGTACAGTATCACTATTCACTCTCAGATTGAATACTATCAAGTGTTGATTGTAATGATGTATGGAATTTACTATTCTTATGATTGTCGTCAAGATGAGGGCCAGTAAACAGGTGTTCCATATAAATTTCTAGTTTGGAGACAGATCACACTTAGATTTGAAAACTAAATGTTGTCCCTAGAGTATAGACTTGTAGAGGAGTCAGGGTAATGAGGCACAGCAACATTTTAAGTGTCCATAGTTTCTAACAAGTACTGGTTATGAATTTTCACATAGCATCTAGGATGGCCAATGGGGTTCCGTTACTACTGGTGTCTGCTTGTCTCTTCATTTGTATGTTCATTCAGAAAACTATGCATGATATCGTGTGGACTGTTATCAGGCACATCAGCTTTACAGCATGCATTTGTTGTGGACCAACATCCCACAAAAATTAGTGTCTTCTACCTATTTTTTACACACCCATAGAAAAGTAGTTGAAGTACTTGTAGATTTTGCTGTTCTTGTAAGAAGAGCTGATTTGTTAATGCAATGGACAGCTTTACATTCCATACTAGCTTTGGAATGTTCGGTATCTTATGCAGTATTTTTTCCATCATTGCATTGTCCAATGAGACATGTAAGAGTTGCACAAAGGCAATAATTGTGACATAAATGCTACTGTGAAGAAAATACTCTCTTACAAAACATCAGTTTGGCTCCCCTTCCACTTTAATTGTCTGTCTGACTACATTCATCATTCACCCTTACTTCTTGTCACTCTTAGTTGACTTGTCATGTAAGGTTTCATTTCTCCTACAGATCCGGCATGGCACAGCCCCAACTCGAACGGAGACTAAACTTCCCCCAGCACCTTCAGTGCAGACTCCTGTAACTCCTTCAGCATCGTCTCCCTCACATTCTCGTTCATCGTCCACAACGTCAGCACTAGCTCCTGGGTCCACACATTCTCGCCAGGCCTCAGACCAACCACCTGTAACACCTGATACGAAGAATGTTGCTGTTCCTACATTAATAGCTAATGGCATCACAGCAGCAGTGCAGAGCTAGATATTGCATGGAGGCTTAAAACTTATGCATTAAATTATCATTGTGGACCTTAAGAACTGCAGCTCTGAATGCTTTTAGAATTATAAGATATTCTTAAAGGTTCAAAATGATCATTTCTTACACAGTTATACAAATCCAGACTAACATTTCTTTGTTTCATGAATTCCATACAGATATCATTTACATGTATAATTGTGAATCATGGCTGGCCCAGTGAATCAATAGGTCAGCACAGCAGAAAGGGGCTCTAATGTGTTAGTTACCAACTTCATTTACCTTTTGATTTTTTCTAACATGCCCTGTTTGATTTTCTGTGTTTGAAAGAAGAAAAAAGTTATTCATTATAGTTACGTTTTTGATAGGCGCTAACAAAAGTCTTCAAAGTGTCATTAGGCCTAAAACAATTGGTTTTGCATATTTTCTCTCAGAATTATATGTGATCTATAGAGGTGACTGTTTACTACTATTCTTTTCTTTCCTTTCAGTAAGCTTATGATCTTACTTGGGAGGTTGGTATATGGGCATAGTGTAACAGTTACTACTCAAAAAATTCTACATATCAGAAAATATTTGGCTCATTAGTTTTTGTTCTTTGTACCATTGATATTTCTCCAACAAAATTAATCATTATCTGTAGCAGAGAAGAGTGAGTCATTAAATTACTCTTTGCATTATATGCACAAGAATTTTTGTATAGTATTGATTTTATATCAGAATCCTTGAGGCACCAGTTTTTCATATGTTTCAGAGATGGAGGTTCTGTCTCTATTAATCTGTTCTTGACACCATTTAATAACTTCTTTTCCCTGTGCTATTTTGAATTGGTAAAGGATATATTTTGTACAGATAATATAGACATGAAAAGCATCTAGAAGATTTATTGTACAGTTTTGAATTATTAGTGACTGAGAGGTGACTATCTCTAGTTAAGATATAGAAAATAACTATGGCTGTAACTGTTTACATAATTGCAATACTGAGGCTTTAACAGTGAGTGGCAGCTCCCTGCTAGAACAGTATATGGTTTACTTTTGAATTACTACTACCAACTTGTTAATAGAGTGTTCATAAGTGAAATGTTTTACAATTTAATCATTATATATGAACTTCTGAAAAGTCATACATTTTGAAGGATATGGCTTTTATAGTGATTCCTTTGATTACTATACAGCAGAAATATTGTTTGGAATACTCACATATTATTATTTTGGCATACCATAAATACTTTTTAATTAAACCTTCATAGCAGAGGAAGCTCACAAGTATATACTTTTTCTGTAAAACAAACTTTTTGATTAAACCTTCATAGCAGAGGAAGATCACAAGTATATACTTTTTCTGTAAAAACAAACATACAAAAAAAGACAGTTGAATTTCCAGTGTTCCCCCTTTTCATCAGGCTAGGCAGCCATTCTTAGAATGTGGCTCCTCCAGCAGCTTGGTGTTGTATATCCAAGGTTATGCTCGCTGTTTTGGACTAATTTTATGTCTATTGTATTCCTTGATTGCAGGAATATCTACCAGGATACAGATATACTAGTATGTTTGCTTTATATTTTGTGTTATGCATTGTGTTTGTGTATGGTATTGAATGCAAAGTTGATTTATGTGAAAAATATTCTGATTTTGTTAACCACTTTTTTGCATTTTTACACAGCAGCATTGTCTTCAGATCTGTTAATGTTTCTACACATTCCATTTGTGCTGTGTAGGTCCTTATCGTCAAGGATGGCATTACAAGAAAGTTATTATTATTACATATACTTTTTATTTTTAGTGTTTGAAAGCATTATTTATTGTAACTTATATTTGATTCATAAGTGATTGCGTTTGTAGCCTTACGCAGTTTATTTTACAGTGTGTTATTGTGTATGGTGTGATTTTATGCCTTGTACAAGTTAGGATTATGGCCTGAAAATATTTCATGTTTTGACATTGTGCTGTGGTATGCTCTTAGCTCCTTGAGTAAGTTTGATATTTCTTGTTTTATGAGAATGGTTTGTGATCAGGGATTTGTCTTCACACTTCTTTTGAATTCATCTTTGTGCCTGAAGTGAAAAGAAAAGTAGTCCAGGGATTGCAAATTTAAAGTACTGCTTCTTTCAGAATTCCCAAAATGTGAAATGAAATGCGGTACAGGAATACAAACAAAGTTGAAATGGTATTCAAATTATCGCTCCTGTTTTGAGGAATTATGGGTAATGCTGGGATGTAATATCAAATACATCCTCCATACACGTATCTGAACTTTGGTGATTGTACTGTCAGAATGTTTTTGCCAACAGTTTACTATTATTTGATAATGTAGGTAAAAGATCCCATGATATGGTTATCATCATTACCACTAAATTAGAAAAGTCCTCATTAAGAACCTGGTTAGGGTTGCTATCTCGCAATGATCTTCATTTTTTCTCACCCCTCATCCAAGGGATAGTTAAAAAGTAAAAAGTAAGTATGTGGGATAATGTATATTGCACATGCACACATGCATGCAAACACAAGCAATCAAACACAGGTCTGACTCATATGGATAGTAGTGCCAATGATTAGTTCCTTCCCATAAAAGACCACTCATGCATTGTCATGGAAAAAGACTGCAAAATGATTTTGTTTTGTACATTTTATCAACAAATTGTTTCTTTATGTACAGGATTCTTTTGTCCACTCACATGTTCATCAGGCACTTGTAGGAGAAAAGTAAAAATACTTCTTATTTCTATGATTTGATTTCAAAATAATGTTTTTGCTTTGGTTGATCGTTATGCTGTTGCCTGCTTTCCGTGACAAGATTCTGATTTTTTTATGAAGGCAACAGAGTATTCTTTTGAGTTCTATACTGTTATAAAAGTTAAGAGATTAATTTTGCTTTCAAAGATGATTGGGAGTGTATAGATGGTAATAGAATTTGGTTCCATGAGCGCTTCCCTAAAATTCATAGGACTGACATTACTAATAATGTATTTGATTATAAAACATGATATTATCTTCAGTTCTCTTTTATTCTTTGAATCATCTTAGGAAACTGAAATTAGGGTAGCAATGTTTACATGCTTGATATTTTCTGAGGTAGGCGATAGTCCATCCAAACACCCCTAAAGATAATGTGCAACTTTAATCTCTTTGGAAGTTATTTCATTTGTGATTCTTGAAATCCTTCTTTGGGGCAAAGTACTAAAAGGGATATTATTTAAGAGCAAAATTTCAGCTAGAGAATGGTGAAATGATCTTAAAAGTTTGTTGATGTTTAACATCAATTTGCAACTGGACTAACTTTAGTTATTGTTTGAAATGGTTACATGTGTGTTGTACAATGATTGCTGTACCATACCAGCAAGTCACCAGAGATTATCACTTATACCTAATGAATGGAGCTTTGTGCAAATTGTGCAATTACTTGTGGGTAGCATTACTCGGCCATTGTTTTATATGTTTGAGTTGGTACTGCAGTCATGCCTGGCACCAAAGAGGCATTCTCCCTTTGGGTGTCTTTTTGTGACATAAAGTAATTAGGAGTTTAGTGATTTTGACTTGCCTCATTTGTTTTACACATTACGTATTTTAGGATTTTGGAAAGATGTGTTTGTATGATTATGGAAGCTCAAGATAAGGCCCTATAATTTCTTAAATTTACTCATTTGTAAGATCGAGTTTTACTAGTCAGGGATCAGACTGTTTTACCATACATTTGAAACAAGTTAATGAAAATTTTGCAAGGTAAACATTTACCATTTCATTTCTATTATCCAGAACAACAAAGAATGGGTCATATACTGATGTTATACATCCTCAGTCCCCTAAGATTCAGATTTGCCTCTTATGTTTGGAACTCACCATTCATGTCACAATTAGTGCCTTTCAGCTGACCATTTCAGTAAAGATAAATGAATCTAACGAATAAAGTTTATGTGTGATCATGAGATGTCAGCTGGCTGTACATTGTAAAACAAACGATTGTAAAATATATTACACTGGTATATAGGAAGGTTCTTGGTGAATCACTTGGTTTTTTCCAGCATAAAGAACGAAATCTTTTGACTAAATAACCCAGACTGCTTAGGAAGGACAACTAGTGCTAACCAGGATACTGTTTAAAGTCCTTCAGAGTAACTGCTTTTCTGATTTGCATCAACAAGGAGTTGGATTTACTTGATAATCATTGCACATTTATTATCCATGTTCAATCTGTTCTTTCTTGACACAGTTCCCTTGTCAGGTTAGAAGAGATGATGTGTTTTGTGTAAAACTAGGAGCACAGTTTTATGGATAATAAGTATGATTGATAGATTATCTAGGATTCCAAAATGGGTCCTTGTCTTGCTTTATGAACCATTCACTATCATTATTTGATCATCTTTCCCACTCATGGTACCATAGGTTTCCGTGTGACTGTCAATGATAGTTAACATGTTATCTGTAGAGAGATCATTAATATCGACAGTTATTAATAAGAAAGTACTTTATGCATTAAGAGGATTGTAATGTAAATGGAACCCCTCCCCCGTAAGGAACTGCACTGTTAGAGGTGCTCAGGTATTGCTAAGTCTGAAGGTTTTAAATGTAGGCAGAGATGGTTTTGGGCCATTTAAGAAATAATTCTGGTCAGTATTAGGATCTTACAGAGCAGTTCCGTATTGTTGATTGTATATAGCTGTTTGTTTTTATGAGCACAAAATAAAATCAAAAGAGTAAGCTATTTTTTTTAAGACCCGTCATTGTTAACTTAAAGATCAAAGTTTACTCAGAAACAGGTGATAGGACGGCCAGTTTGATGTCATACATACATGTATATCTTGCTTTATCCAATTTGAAAGAACATTGGTGTAATTAGCAAATTCATAAACATCCTGACATCAACGTACATGCACACAGGTAAGAACAAACAGTAATGGGTCCTTTGTTTGAAGGAATTTTGCAGTCTGTGCGTCAAATTGTGTTTAAAGCATCTGTAGAGCGTGCCTTTGTATAATATGGTCAAGTTAATCCTTACAAACAATTTTAGGTGTTTTATGTAAGAGATCAGAGAGAGATACCCAACCAACAATTACAACAGAAAAGAAATGAAAAGAGTTCCCAGGTCCTTGGCATCCCCTTCTGTTTTGCCCATGGCAAGTATCCATCTATCTATCTGTTTCTCTGATGCCTATTCCCTCTGGGAACTCCCATCAAGGGAGCGGCCAGGGCAAAAGATTCACCACTTATAAGTGGCGAGTCTTTTGCCTTGGCCAAGGACAGGGATAATTATCCCTGTCCTTAAGTGCCTCCCCTGCATACACCATTCCACACACTATCCAGAACTCTTCCATTATTTCTCCAAGTCACAAGTGGTCTTTCTCTCACACCAAACCCTTTAATCATACTATCATATACTCTCCTTGCAAACTCCCCATCTTGCATTCTTTCCACATGCCCAAACCACCTCAGAACCTCAGAGCATTATGTTTCATCCTATTGAACAATCTACAGTTCGTTCCCTTTGCATTCCCTGCCATATCAGATCTCCTATACACCCACTCATTACTTTTCTCATTCCACCTGGTCATAGCATATGCTCTTCTCAACTTGTTTCTAAAGCCTAGATTCTTGACCTCTGTGACTCATCCCATGTCAGTGTTTTGGCTGCATAAGTCAGGGTTGGAGAATTCATGCTGTCCCTTAATCCCTTCTTCACTTCCATACTTACACCTCTACCCTTCATTATTTTGTTAAGGGATTCTATAACTCTTCTACCCAGTACTGCTCTCTTTCATATCTTTCCTTTCATAACACCAGACATGCCCAAGATAGTTCCCAAATACTTAACTTGTATCATCTCTTCCTGTTTTTCTTTCCCATATCTGTAAGACAGTTTCATAAACTCTCACTCTATAGGGCTTTGAAAAATCTGTAATTTCACTCTGTTTCTTTCAAACACCATTACTTTACTTTTAATCACATTTACCCTCAATTGCCTACATGTACATGCAACTTCCCTGCAATTCACTCTTAGCAAGCACCACAATATCATCCACGAATGGACTTATCACTAGACACCGTACGTCACCACTAAACTCCATCTTAGCACCTCAGGGGTGTGTGATGTCTCCTTTGTTGTTAATTTTATTTATGGATGGGGTGGTTAGGGAGGTAAATGCAAGAGTTTTGGAGAGAGGGGCGAGTATGCAGTCTGTTGGGG
>JAUUDW010017937.1:0-10027 GCA_032361385.1 Panulirus guttatus | reverse complement strand
AACTTTAGGGAGAATAAAAAGATATTTTGGAAGGAGGTAAATAATGTGCGTAAGACAAGAGAACAAATGGGAACATCGGTGAAGGGGGGAAGTGATTACAGGGAGTGATGGAGTGAGGAGGAGATGGAGTGAGTATTTTGAAGGACTGTTATATGTGTTTGATGATAGAGTGGCAGATGTAGGGTGTTTAAGATGGGGTGGTATGCAAAGTGAGATAGTCAGGGATAGTGGTTTGGCAAAAAGAGAAGAGGTGGTGAAAGCCATGCAGAAGATGAACTCTGGCAAGGAGGTGGGATTGGATGGTATTGCAGTTGAATTTATTAATAAAGGGGGTGAATGTGTTGTCGATTGGTTAGTAAGGATATTCAATGTATGTATGGATAATGGTAAAGTGCCTGAGGATTGGAAGAATGCATGTATAGTGCCATTGTATAAAAACCAAGGGGATAAAGGTGAGTGTTCAAACTACTCAGGCATAAGTTTGTTGAAACTACATGGAAAATTATAAGGGAGGGTATTGACTGAAAGGGTGAAGGCATGTGAAGAGCATCATATCAGGAAGGATTAGTGTGGTTCCAGAAGTGGTAGAGGATTTGCGGATCAGATGTTTACTTCGAAGAATGTGCATGGGAAATACTTAAAAAACATGGATTTGTATGTGGCATTTATGGATCTAGAGAAAGCATATGACAGGGTTGATAGAGATGCTTTGTGGAAGGTTTTTAGAATATATGGAGTGGGAGGTAAACTGCTAGAAGCACTGAGAAGTTTTTATCAAGAGTGTAAGGCATGTGCAAAAGTAAGAAGAGAGGGGTGTAAGGCATGTGAACAAGTAAGAAAAGAGGAGAGTTATTGCTTCCCAGTGAAAGTTGGTCTAAAGCAAGGGTGTGTGATGTCACCATGGTTGTTTGATTTGTTTATGGATGGGATGGTGAAGGAGGTAAATGCAAGAATCTTGGAGATAGGGGTCAGTATGCAGTCTGTAGGGAACGAAAAGGCCTGGGAAGTGAGTCACTTGTTGTTTGATGATGATACAGCACTGGTAGCAAATTCGAGTGTGAAACCACGGAAGTTGGTGACTGAGTTTGGAATTTGTCTGAAAGGAGGAAGTTGAGAATATATGTTAATAAAAGTAGAAAGTGAAGTGTTTTAGACACTTGGGAGTGGATATGGTAGTGAATGGAACTATATGGAAGGAGAAGTGAGTCATAGAGTGGATGAGGGTGCAGAAGTTCTGAGAGTGCTGAAGAATGTGTGGAAGGAGAAATCATTATCTTGGAGGGCCAAAATGGGTATGTTTGAAGGTATAGTAGTCCCAGCATTATTATATGGATACTGAGCAGAGCAGAGTGGGTGTGTTGGAAATGAAATGTTTCAGCACAATGTGTGATGTGAGGTGGTTTGATCGAGTAAATAATGAAAGGGTAAGAAAGAGGTGAGGTAATAAGAAGAGTGTGGTTGAGTGGGCTGAAGAAGGTATGCTGAAATGGTTTGGACATATGGAAAGAATAAGTGAGGAAAAGTTGACAAAGAAGTGATATTTGTGGCTAAGGTGGAGGGAACAAGGGCAATGGGGAGACCAAATTGGAGATGAAAAAAATGAATTGAGCAATCGTGGCCTGAATACGCAGGAGGGTGAACAACCTGCATGGGATAGAGTGAACTGGATGATGTGGTATACATGTGTACATGCTGTAAATGGACAGAATCAGGTCATGTGAAGCATCTTGGATAAAGCATGGAAAGGTCTGTAGGGCCTTGTTGTCTGTTCCTGGTGCTGCTTCACTAATGCAGGAAACAGCGATCAAGTATGAGAAAAGGATATAAAGTTATTATGAGAGATGATTTTAATGATTATGAAAAATAGATAACCTTTTCTTCATCTTGCAGGAAAATACTTTTTATCTTGGATCTACAAGAGCTAAGCAGTGCCAGATATGAGAATATGACAGTTACAAGAATGTTTCCCCTTATGCACAGTACAGGTAATCCCTGCTTAACATTGTCCTGCCTAATGTAGATTTATTGCAAATAGGTGAGATGTTAGGGGTCTTATTCTTTTAAGGTATTACATGATTTGCTCTTTCATAATTGTACAGCATATAGATCATGATTATGTTTTAGTCATGAACTAGTGATGAATAGATGGCAAAAAAGTGTGATTATAGAAGACTGAATAGAAGAGTTAAAAGGATGGCATATATGTATCAGTAAAGACAAAAAGCAAATGAGGGAGGTTCTCAAGAAAAATTATTCACTCTAAAAGATGAGAAACTGTTATGAAAGGAGGTGAATAAAAGTGGAAGAGAGGTATATGTAAGGGATTAAAATTTCGTTGGATAGGTTTGGGAGAATCTTAGTAACAAAGGATGAAGTTTGTAAAATATAGAGAGAATATTTTAGCAAACATTTGAGATGGTGCCTCTCATCACTTCCATCTCTGCAAGTGTAACATGCACAGCCTATTTCTTTAATTGTTTTTCATTATCATTATTATTATTATTATACTACTGTTACTGTTAACAGAATATAGTAACAGTGCAAAACAGGCAAGTCAGCAAATTAATGGAGATTGTGAACTTGAAATAAGAGTCAAAATATTTGACCATGAAATGCATCTCAGTTTATGTAGTGGAAATCTTAAGAAAATGTGGTTTGCTGAATATAGTTTTGCTTGATGTTACATTTTCTGGGTACCTGTTTATTGCATTAGTAAGAAATGCTTGTATAGCACTCAAAAACTGGTGTTTAAAGATAAGGTTAACACAATTGGAAAGATACAAAAAACATAAACTATAGAAATATTTGTAAGTAAAGTATTTTAAGAAATGCATTCATTTCTTTAAGTATCCAGGTAAAAGCACACCAGTCGTAACTTAGATCTTAAATACGCTGCATTAAACATTGCATTTGTTGCTGTAATGAAAATCAGTAATCATTTATGTGCTATAAGCTGCACCTTGTGCAAAGATAAGGGAGGTTTTGGGTTCTTTTGGTTCATTTGTTGGTGAAGATGTGGTTGATGTTGTTGATAAACTTACTGTATGCTGTAAAGATTTTGACAAACTTTTGAAAGGCTTTCAAGCAATCCCTCACTAGCCATTTATCCATGTAGTTCCTGTATAAAGCTGTTGAAGCGATATGATTCACATTGGTGAAGTGCACCAACACACACAAAATATTCCAGTCATGCCAAATCTATGCAAAGAAATGCAACAGTAGTGTGTCATGAAGATTAGTGAGACAGAACTACTCATACTCACTGCTGTAATCACCTACTAAAGCTGCACCTGTGTGTCCTATCCTTGAAATCATGCTGCCATGTGCACTAACTTTATGTATGAATAAATGTACCTTCTCCATGAGGTAGCTTATAATTCTTTTGAATGCCAATGTTCTTACTGCATTTATACTGCTAATGTTAGTGATATGATTATGACAGTTATAAATAAACTTGATTTCTTTTCATGCTGATAGGATAATGTGGGTCTTATACCTGCAGTGTTAATGTTTGGATTGAACTTTTTGTGTTTTTTCTTTTAATTAGTGGCAGTAGCTTAATATTTTAAGAGAAAATGGTTCATCCATCAAGATCTGCAGCTGACATCTTTATGCGACAACATGAAATGGTATGCAGTGACATAGATTCACTGACTTTACACCGGTGGCAATTGTCATTTGATTACCCTTCGGTGCAAAATCGAGGTAGAAATAAAATATTTTGCTATTCTATGTTAGTTTAATTCAGCATTGGCTTGGCTTTAAACCACTGGAAGAAAATAGATAGTATCTAGTCCATCGTTCTTTACTTGTGCCCAGTAAACTTGCACTTCTGGAAGCATTTTCTCTTGTGAGTTAAATTAAATACTGTATAAGTCTGGCCTTTAACCACAGGTCATGTGGTAATGAAGACAGTACATAGAAACAGTAAAAGGTGATGGCATTAACTGAAAAGATTTGAGATTATAAACCATTTAGAAATAGTTCAAGTGTTGTGTAGATGGGCAAGCAATAGGGCACTAATGAGTTGTCCATATAGTACATTAAAATGAATAAGGTCAAAATTAGGGCAAGAATGCAGCTGTGCCTTTAAGTGCAAGTATCACTAATTAGCAGGTGCAACCCTGTTATAGAGAAAAAGAAAAACTTTTAAGCTTGTGGATGGGAACTAGACCCAGAAAAAGTTCATCTTTGTGGAAAAGCCCCTAAAGAAGGAAACGGAGAGTGAATCTTCTAGTTGTGGTAGTGGCAGTGGATTTAATGCCAGTAAGAACTGCTTTGAAATTTTTTAAGACAGATTTGAATCTTCAGGTTGTGATAGTGGCAATGGATTTAATGGTAGTGAGAGCTGGTATGAAAATTTTTAAAACAGATTCAGCCTGCATGATATTAAGTTGATGGGATTAACTTCATCGATTAACTTCATCTGTTGATTACAAGGCTGTAAGAAAATTTGCAGTTGTTTCATAAGATCATAGAAGAAAAAGGATATAAGCCTCAGTAAGTATTAAGTGTAAAGGAGACTGGGTTACTCTGGAAGAAGACGCCATCAAAAACAGGTTAAGTGAAGGAAGAGAAAAGAACTAGGCTTTAAGCCAGCTATAGGTCACTTAACTCATCTTTTGCATTGCATAGTGCAAACTGGTTTGAATTATGCATAGAGAACCCATGTGCTTTTAAGGGGAAATAAAAACAGTATATGTCAGTCTTCTGGAGATTAAATGAAAAGAGTCTGAGTACCCAGAAAACTCTTTGAGGACCAATTCCATAAGCATTTTGTTCATTAAGTTAAGCTTTAGCTCATATTGGCGAGTTTAGCTTCTGAAGTCTCTCTTCCACTTGATTATGCTCCAGGACATCCAGTCTCACTGAGTTGTGGACATCCAAGAACAGAAGTCATGGTCCTGATGTCCAAAACCACATTGATCTTGCGGTCAGTGGACCATTGGATGATTGCCACCTTCAAGTCATCCTACGCCAGAGATAGTGTCAGCCACCTCTTGCAGGTGATTGACACTGATGCCTCAGGTAGTGTTTGTGACTTTTGGCATTCCTACAACATTCATGATGCCATCACCATTAATAGAGAAGCCTGGGATAAGGTCAGGCTATCCAAGATCAATGCATGTTGGAGAAGACTTTGGCTGTAGGTAGTAGATAGCTTCTATGGTGTTCTCACTACTCATAAGAGTGTCCAAGATAGTTATGTCAGCCTGAAGAGTTGGAAAAGTGAGCTTCCTAGATTTAGGGGAACAAGAAGTAGAACATCTGATGGAGTCTCACCAGAAAGGGCAATCAGTCAAAGAGTTTAATGGAGCTGTTCCTGTTTAGCAAAAATAACAAAGAAAGACTTGTTGATTTGATAAGAATATAGGGGGTAATAAATATAACTTGATAAACAATGAGGTACCAGGATACTTGAGAATAGCAGCTACTTCTGGCTTTCACAATAAATCGTAAGAAGTTTGGCATATAATGCTCTCACCTTATGGAGTTTATTAAAATTATTTGAATCATATTTACTTACTAATAAAAGAGAATAAGTCGAAATATCTTTATCTCTAACGCCTTTCCCTCTGAGAACTCTCATCAGGAGAATGGCCATGGCAAAAGAGTCTCCACTTATCCCTATTCTGATTGACATACCTTCCTTGCATACACCATTCCATGTATTCTTCCCTAATTTCTCTCCCTCCAGTATTCTTCCACTCTGTTTCCCCATATTGTCGGTGGTGTTCCTCTTACACCAACCCTTTAATCATATCATGCACTCTCCTTGTAAATTCCCAGTCTTGCATTCTTTCCACATACCCAAACCACCTCAAAGTATTATGCTACACCCTATCTACCACTCCACAATTCATTCCTTTTGCATTACCTACTGTACAAAATCTCTGTCATGCACCGTCTTGTTAAAAGAGAATAATAATACAAATTTGATAAACAATTACTAACATATTTTTGAAAAGAAAGACATTTATTCTTTGATTGTCTGAAAATTTAAAACTGGTAAACTTGATACTTTAGTAGGATATTGAATTTCTTCGGTCATGTGTTGCCAGAATGGCAATTTTAACATTAAGCTGATTGGCTGTTACCAATTGTGCTGTGAGGTGTCTGTAGGACATTTCAGTCTTAATGAATTATAGTAAAAGCTTGCTAAGTTATTAATGATAAAAGTCGATAAGACACAGTAACAGTTAGATGCTTCAATAATTTAAATATGAATCTGCTTGTGGGTATTGTAATGAATCATTGGAAGTGTGGCTTGTGATGTCTTTACCACATTTTGGATATTGATATCCTGTAGTCATATTATCTTAATATTTGGAATAATGTGTTAGAAGTGTCAAAAAATAAAAGAATTAAAATTTTTTTAAACTATATTTAAACTAACCCTTAAATTGTAACCATTATTGTATGATATTTACAGTAGGGTGGTAGCATACATTACTTAATGTTTTCAAAAAATTTTGTGTGTATGAAGGGTATTCTACAGGATTAACCTGCCATGTTGGGTTATGTCAGTATGAGAATAAAAGCAAAAATTTAATACACTGACTTTAACATTTATTTGAAGAGAAGTAAATACTTATTTATACTTGTCTAAAAGTGATAAAAAACAATAAATTCCTGTTAAATTACTGATGATAAAAGGATAACGATTAGAGCATGATAAACAGTGAAAGATTAAGATATATTAGAAAAAAATCTACTGGATGTTGCAGTGAAGTTTGGTCTCTTGAATCTAGGTGCCATATAGTGCTTAATATGTTAAGCTGTGCAGTAGTTGAGGACTTGATTTCCTGTCCTGTTGGCGATATGGCACCCACAAAATGTCCTACATGTTTCCACAATTGAAAGAACTAAGATAGATGATAGCCCTTGAAATGAAACTAGAAGTTTTGTTAAATTCAGAGAACAGTGAGGGAATATCAGTGCTTGGCCATGCATTGTCATTACATGATGTAAGGCATCTGATCTCTACATATCATTAGTATTTAAGGTTGTTATATCTATACACCAAGAGTGGTTGGTGTTAAGATGTGATACTGTATCATCAGTGCTTGATGTTAACATCGTGTCAGTATATCATTAGCATTTCTTGTCAAAGTCTAATAGCTGACTGTTGGTAGCCCTTGATGCAAAGGATGTCATCTGCATTGCCTTAACATTTAATGCTAATGTTTATTCTCTTTTTGTTGACAGTTCATGGTGTTCAGCACAAGAATGTGATACCAAGCATTCCTGTTTGACAAGCTGCTCAAGAACAAAATGTAGCATTTGCAGCAGTAAGAACAACTTTACAAGAACGTACAATATATATGTGCAACTGCAAAAAACAGAAGCAGCAACAAAAAAAAATGATCCATAATGCTTTGTTAAACAACAACAAAAGAAGCACCTGAAGAATACTAGCGAGAGTGAAATATATAACGACAGTAAGAACAAAGGAAACGGTAACAGTATCAGTAACAACAGTAAGTTCATTACATGAAAGGAAAAATTAACCAAAAGTCAAAACATCCAGAGGAAAAGCCTCCACTTTTAATGAGTGGGCTGTATGTTATTAACATGTAGCAGTCAAACTATTCATGATCATCAAAATTTTATCAATAGCCACATTTCTTCATGACAAGGACTGTAGCCAATTTTTTGTACAAGCAAACTGTTCATAATATAAACATTAAAACTGGTATCCAGATGTATTTGATGGTTAATGTATATTCTGAGAAGTATTCTTATTATGTGGCAGTCAGATTATCATGATGAGTGCTCATTATTCACAGACTGCTGTAAGTGCCAAAGTCACTTTCTGTCAAAAGTCTGATGGAGAGCGCACCTTCAACCACAAGTCTGATGGAGAGGTCATCTTTAGCCACAAGTGTGATGGAGAGGTTAACTTCCGCCACAAGTGTGATGGAGAGGTCACCTTCTGCCACAAGTCTGATGGAGGGGTCACCTTCTGCCACAAGTCTGATGAAAAGGTCATCTTCAGCCAAAAGTCTGATGGAGAGGTCATTTTAGCCACAAGTCTGACGGAGAAGTCACCTTCTGCCACAAGAATGATGGAGAGGTGACCTTTTGCCACAAGTCTGATGGAGAGATCACCTTTAATCACAAGTCTAATGAATAGGTCACCTTTAGCAACAAGTCGATGGAAAGGCCACCTTTAGCCACAAGTCTGATGGAGAGGTCATCTTCTTTCATAAGTCTGAAGGAGAGGTCATCTTCTGCCTCAAGTCTGACGGAGATATCATCTTCTGCCACAAGTCTGATGGAGAGGTCACCTTTAGCCACAAGTCTAATGGAGAAGTCACGTTCTGCCACAAGCCTGACATAAAAGTCACCTTCTACCATAAATCTGAGTGAAAGGTCACTTTTAGCCACGAGTCTGATGGAGAGGACACCTTCTGCCACAAGTCTGATGGAGAGGTCACTTTCTGCCTCAAATATTATGGAGAAGTCACCTTCTACTACAAGTCTGATTGGTCACCTTCTACTATAAGTCTGATGGAGAGGTCACCTTCTACTACAAATATGATGGAGAGGTCACCTTCTACTACAAATCTGATGGAGAGGTCACCTTCTACCACAATTCTGATGGAGAGGTCACCTTCTACCACAAGTCTGATGGAGGTCACCTTCTGACACAAATCTAATGGAGAGGTTAACTTCTGTCTCAAGTCTGACAGAGAGGTCACCTTCTACCACAAGTCTGAGGGAAAGGTCACCTTCTGCCTCAAATCTGATGGAGAAGTCACCTTCTACTAAAAGTTTGATGGAGAGGTCATCTTCTACCAAAAGTCTGACGGAGAGGTCACCTTCTAGCAAAAGTGTGATGAAGAGGTCACCTTCTAACACGAATCTGATGGAGAGGTCACCTTCTACCACAAGTTTGATGGAGAGGTCACATTCTGCCACAAGTCTGATGGAGAAGTCACCTTTAGCCACAAGTCTGATGGAGAGGTCACCTTCTGTTACACGTCTGATGGAGAGGTCACCTTCTGCCACAAGTCTGATGAAAAGGGTCATCTTCAGCCACAAGTCTGATGGAAAGGTCACTTTAGCCACAAGTCTGACGGAGAGGTCACCTTCTGCCAGAAGTGTGATGGAGAGGTCAACTTTAGCCACAAGTCTGATGGAGAGGTCATCTTTAATCACAAGTCTGATGAAGAGGTCACCTTTAGCAACAAGCATATGGAGTGGTCACCTCTAGCCACAAGTCTGATGGAGAGGTCACCTTCTTCCATAAGACTGAAGGAGAGGTCATCTGCCTCAAGTCTGACGAAGAGATCACCTTCTGTCACAAGTCTGATGGAGAGGTCACCTACTGCCACAAGTCCGATGGAGAGGTCACCTTTATAGCCACAAGTCTAATGGAGAGGTCATCTTCTGCCACAAGTCTGATGGAGAGGTCATCTGCCACAAGGCCGATGGAGAGGTCACTTTTAGCCACAAGTCTAATGGAGAGGTCACCTTCTGCCACAAGGCTGATATAAAAGTCACCTTCTACAACAAATCTGAGGGATGGGGTCACTTTTAGTCACGAGTCTGATGGATAGGTCACTTTCTGCCACAAGTCTGATGCAGAGGTCACCTTCTCCCACAATTCTGATGGAGAAGTCACCTTCTGCTACAAATCTCATTGGTCACCTTCTACCAAAAGTCTGATGGAGATGTCACCTTCTACCACAAGTCTGATGGAAAGGTCACCTTCTACTACAAATCTGATGGAGAGGTCACCTTCTACCACAATTCTGATGGAGAGGTCACCTTCTGCCACATGTCTGATGGAGGTCACCTTCTGCCACAAATCTAATGGAGAAGTCACCTTCTGTCTCAAGTCTGACAGAGAGGCCACTCTCTACCACAAGTCTGAGGGAAAGGTCACAGTCTGCCTCAAGTATGATGAAGTCACCTTCTACTACAAATCTGATGGAGAGGTCATCTACTACCAAACGTCTGATGGAGAGGTCACCTTCTACCACAGATCTGATGGAGAGTTCACCCTCTACCACACTTC
>JAUUDW010017926.1:0-10027 GCA_032361385.1 Panulirus guttatus | reverse complement strand
GGCCACTTAGCAAATTAAGAAAAAATCAATAGAAAAATTATTTCTAAGGATAATGGAGGAAGCAAATTTTATGCTTATTTTTAAGAAAGAAGATAGGTAAAATACATGTAACTACAAGATAGCATCTCTGATGAGTAAGAAAAAAGATAATCATAAAACAAGTGAAATATTACCTGCGGAGGAGGGGGTACTTAAGTTAGAGACAGCGTGGGTTCATAGGACAGAGATTTTGATGAGGTTAGTGACCATCTCTCTCTGTTTTATCAGATCACGAAACTCCTGCTGCTTTGACTACCCTACTTATACTGTGAATCCTCTGTCATCAGCTAAGGCTGTTTGTGACTCTCCCTATCATTTGCTAAAGCTACTGCAACCGCTATCATCTGCTGAAGCTACTGTGACTCCTTTATCATCTGCTATACCTACTATGACCCATATCATCTACTAAAGCTGCTGTGACTCCTTTATCATCTGTTAAACCTACTATGACCCATATCATCTACTAAAGCTACTGTGACTCCCTTATCATGTGCTAAAGTTACTGTGACTCCCTTATCACCTACTAAAGCTACTTTGATCCACATTATCTGTTAAAGCTACTGTGACTCCCTTATCATCTAAGGCTTCTCTGACTCCCTTATCATCTGCTAAAGCTACTGTGACTCCCCTGTCATCTGCCAAAGTGACTTGACTTCCTTATCATCTGCTAAAGCTACTCTGACTCCCTATCATCTGCTAAACCACAGAAATTCCTACTACTGTACACCCCCTATCATCTGCTAAAGCACAGAAACTCCAGCTACAGTAACTCACCTATCATTTGCTACTACTGTGACTTACCTCTCATCTGCTACTACTGTTACTCACCTGTCTTTTGCTAATACTGTGACTCACCTGTCATTTGCTACTGCTGTGACTCTTTTGTCATATGCTGCTTCTGTGACTTACCTGTCATATGCTACTACTGTGACTCCTCTGTCATCTGCTACTGCTGTGATAAACCTATCATCTGCCAAAGCGATTATGATTCCCTTATCATCTGCCAAAGCTATTGTGACTCCTCTGTCTTCTGCCAAAGCTACTGTGACTCACCAATCATTTGCTAAAGCTTCTGTGATGCTCCTGTAATCTGCTAGATCTGCTGTGACTTCCCTGTCATCTGATAATGCTACTGTGACTCCCTTATCATCTACTAAAGCTACTCTTACTCCTCTGTCATCTGCTAAAGTGACTGGGACTCTCCTATCATCTTCTAGAACTACTGTGACTCTCCTCTCATCTGCTAGCTACTGTGACTCCAGTCTCATCTGCTAAAGGTACTGAGACTCGCATATCATCCACTAAAGCTACAGTGACTCGCATGTCTTCTGCTAAAATTACTATGACTCCCCATCATCTGTTATGGCTACTTTGATTCTCCTGCTAAAGCTATTGTGACCACCTTATCCTCTGCTGAAGCTACTGCGACTCCTCTAACATCTTCCAAAGTGACTGTGACTCCCTTAGCCTCTGCTAAAGCTACTGTGACTCCTTTATCATCTGGCTACTGTGCCTCTCCTATTATCTTATAAAACTGCTGTGACTCCCCTGTCATCTGATAAAGCTACTGTGACTCCCTTATCATCTACTAAAGGTAGTGTGACTTCCTTATCATCTGCTAAAGATTCTGTGACTCCCCTATCATCTACTAAAGCTACTATGACTCCCATATCATCTGCTAAAGCTACAAAGTCTTTCTACATTGTATTCACTTACCTTTGTCTAACATAATTTTATTATTCCCCCCCCTTTAACTTCCCTCCATTCACCTTACTGTTGCTTGCTGATAGTTACTTTCAAATCACTGAGAGAGACAGCTGTCATAGATAGAGAGAGAGAGAGAGAGAGAGAGAGAGAGAGAGAGAGAGAGAGAGAGATGAATCTAAAACTTTCATTGACTGCATAAAAGTCAAAAAGTCAACCACATCAGAGAAGGAAGTGGTGCTCAAGACAATAATTTATTTACTTGACTACTTATTATCTATAATGTAATATCTGACCTCCATCATTTAGTCTCACTATTCAAATTGCTTATAACTGGTTGAAAATTGAATCATAATGTGGTCTTAGTTGATTGGATGTAAAAACAAAATTTGAACCTATGATGAAGTTTCAAGAAACACTGCACAAAATCTGTTCTGGAAACTTTTCCTCAAGCTGAATGGGTGATAATTTTTTGAAAAAATATGAAAATTTCTAAACCCCTGAGTACTGGAACAAAAATGAATGCTAGTTTGTTTAACGTATGGCCTGCAGGTTTTCCATGTTTTTTAACTTTCTCTGTGGTGCAACTCTTCATAAGCCACACCATTCCTCTCAGGTGGATGAAGTGAGGGGATGCCAAAAGTGCAAGTGTCGTAAGTGTCCAAGCATGCGCAGCTGCCACCGGCAATGTCCTGGAGGTCTGGAGCAGGACCACCATGGATGCCGCACATGCCACTGCCAAAGCCCAAAGCTCTCCATCTTCACTTCAGCACATGATGATGATTTCATTGTAGATGAGGTTTCAGGGAGTGGTGTGTACACCACTGCTCAGACCAACCCACCTTGCAACACGACACGTGAGTATCTGTTGCAATCACCCTTCCTGAATCTCTCTGGTTAATTGATCAAATGATCATCCAGTCAAGAATATGGGAAGGGTCAGATGTGCTAGGTTTATAATCTTTGATTGGTAATATGTACTGTTATTCAAAATAAATATTAAAAGATTTTTGTTTCCATTCTAGTTCACTCTTTCGTGCATAGGAAGGTAGTGCTAGGAACAGCCAGAGAATTGCCTCATTTGCTCACATCTACTCTCTAGCTTCCATGTATAATGCACTGAAACCAGAGCTCTCTATTGACAGGCATGCCATAGAGACCTTTTTGTGCTTTCTCCCTTGTCACTTCATATGCCTTAGTTTAGCCCAGGGTGGTCCAACTTCTTCGACACTATGGGCCACTTCAGCACTAAACTTCTGAGTCAAGGGCCACAAATTAAATGTAAATTATGTATAATTGTATATATATCCTTTTTTTTAAGACTCAAGGCCTAGCACAGGGTGGTCCGACTTCTTCGACACTAAAATTCAATAAATCCATATATCAATATGAGAGCCTGCGGGCCACAAAAAATCAAGTCGTGGGCCACTTGTGGCCCACTGGCCCATAGTCGGACCACTCTAGTTTAGCCCATTGATAGCACACTTATGCTTGAGAGTTAGAGGCTCTTTTCTTATACCTGTATTGTTGAGAGGGTTGCCTTATATGTTAGATGTCTTTAGAGAATTGACCCTAATGAGAATGAAATGATCAAATCACAAATACCCCAATTATATAACAGAAGGTGAATTTTATCATTGTTACAAAATGCAGAAGTGCAAGCATTTATGAATACTTTAATATCCCGGACAAGAAGCACAAGAGTACAGTGAAATAGTGCATCATTTTGGTGATTTAGCTACATATTGAAGTGATAATGCAGTTATGTGCATCAGGAATGTAGTGCAACATGCTCAAATTTATAAGTGCAGTTACATGGCAATGTAGTCACACGAATACTGTTATCTAGGGATATGATGATACTGTTGATGATACAGTAACACATTGCATTAGGTGGAAACATTAGGCAGAAGTTGTAGGTAGGAATATTAGGCAGGAGCATTAGGTAGACTTAGTCATTAGGAACATTAGATTGTTGCCTCTGCAAACACTATGCTAGATTTACCCTCTGCCAGTGAACTGTTAAGGGTGAAGCACTTAAGGCTAAGGAGCGGCACTGGAGTTCACTAGTTATGGAGACTTTATTGCTTTGGCCACCCCCTTGAGGGAATTACAGGTGAGAGCATGCTTCAGAGATACAGATTTAGTAGCAATGGTACAGAAATACAATCTGTAACTTGATGTAAAAGTCTTTATTGGCCATGCTGTGTCGTAGTCTTTTGGTGCATGCTGATTTTCATTGCCTTCACCTCCCATTAGCTTGGATGAATGAAGGTGCCCTGAGACATAGATGTAGCAAAGTTCATAACATGCATTTTACCTTCTCAGTTGAACTGGCATCAGTTTCATAGTTAGGTCAAGCAAATGTGCATGATTGAGTCCCTTGCACATGTAGACTGTCACTGATAAGACTAAGGGTCAAACTGTGGGTCTCAAGATCCAGTGTTGGTGCGCTAACAACATCATCATCATATCACAGATTAATGCACGAACAATGTAGTATAACAGGAGAGTACTTTACTTGGTAATGAAGTCATATATTGATGCAGACACAGGAAGACAGTAAAATAATTGCTCATTAGTAAAATGATATGAGTACTATGGTATGTTGTTATAAGACTGGACCATAGTTAAGCAGTATGTGATAAGAAACAATAGCAATCATTTCTTAAACTTATTAAAATCTACCATATGTTATAATTTTCATTTCATGAAACATGCATTCAGTTTGCCATGGTTCATAACTGATTCTATGTTAAGGAGTTATATTACTCTTAATGTAATGTATGGTGAGGTCTTGTTTTGCATCAAGATAAGTATGCTGAGGTATTACAGATGTTTGTATAACGTATCATGAAGCTAGAATATGTACTAGTGTTATGGATAGTAAGGCCAGGACATGTCAGTTTTTTGGATAGTAAGACCAGGACATATCAGTATCATGTTTTGTGAGATTAGGATGTGATAGTGTCATGAATGTATTAAGTCTAGGTTGTATTGGTGTTAATGCCAGGATGTGTTAGGGTTTTGTATAGTGAGATCTAGACTTGTTAGTGCCATATACAGTGAGGCCAAGATGTGTATCATTGTTCTGTGGAGAGAAGCCAGGATATGTCAGTATCATATGCAATGAGCTGAGTATATGTCAATATCATGTGTAGTTATGCAAGGACTTATGTTGATAACACTTAGAAAGGTTTGGATGCTTGTTATTGTGAGTTTTTCTTGTAGTGGCACATGTTAGTAGAGAAGGAAGAGCAATAATTCATAAAGCAAAATAGCAGCACAATGCAAAGTTTCAGGCTTAATTAGTAACTTGTTGGTCTGGCCCAACATATCTACAAATGTTAGTGTTGCAACAGGTATCACTGGGTGCAGTGATGGTCAAAGTGTGTACCCTGTGGGCGTCAGATGGAGGCGAGGACCCTGTGTATCATGTGGCTGTGTTGCCCCAGGCTACACTGAGTGTAACATCACCCAGTGTGCCCAAGCTCCATGCTCCCAACAACACCGTGACTCCACCACGATGCAAGACGCTGCTGAGCCCTGCTGCCCACCTTGCACAGGTGTGGCCAGCCTCTCCCTTATCCATCTGCCATCTGCACTGTCCTAGCTCATGCACACTTTATCCCAGCACCTACTTAACTCCCTCATCCACTGTATGCCTGACTTAGTTCTTGTAAACCTTTCTTAATACCTACACATATGTTTTGTACCCAAAATCATTTTCATAGCCCCAGCACACCAGTCCTAGCTCCTACATATTTGCCTTAATCCCTAAAATCCTTTCATAGCCTCTGAATATCTGGTCTAGATTGTACACATTCATCCTTGCATTGTAAAACCTATCATAGCTTGGACATCCCTCTCCTAGCCCTTGTACACTTGTCCTAGTTTATAGAACCATCTTAGCTCCTGCACAATTACCTTTGTCCCTAAGAATATATCTTTGTTCATAGAAACTTCCTTTAGATGGTGTCCTAGTTCTTCAAAACCTGTCTCAACACCTAGCTTAGCATCTGACTCTCTTGCATATGTCAAAGATCATAAAGACCTCTCTCAGTTGCACTGTATGTGCCTTTGTCCATTCACATTCACCCTTGTTCTTGTAGCTCCTTCACACTTATCCTAGGCCCCAAAAACCCATTTTCGTTTTTGCACATGTGACTTAGCTTATGCACACCAATCCTAGGCTTTTTTTTATATCAGAAATTATCCTGATGCTCTTGCACACCTGTTATAACTGTTTCACATTTGTCCTATTTGGTTTAAACCTAAATCCCATCACAGCTCTGACATGCATTTTCTATAATACCTCCACACCTATCCAAACCTAGGATACCTATTGTAGTTCCTTAAAGTTATGAATATATATCACAGTTGTCAACATTTATTTACACCTGTTCTAGCTCCCCACTTTTGTCTGCCTGCCACTTAGCTCCATACATATCCATGTGCCCATCCAAGTTCCCAGCATTTCTTCTTACCTGTCTTAGCCATGTGTAATTCTTTATGATTTCAAAGACAGATCTCTTACCTGACACTAAAATAATTCTATGCTGGACAAAGCCTGGAATGTTACTTATATCAGATTTGTAGATATACATGAAAAAATAACAACAGTATGTAGGACTCTGTCCAACATTCATAACCTGATAGTCCAGGCAAGTTGCTTCATATATTATTTCCTGGTGTGTCCATACTGATTTAGTGAATTATCGTATAGGGCTGTGCCAAAGGTGGTATTAACCATAAGGCTAATAAGGCTGTAGTCTTATATTTTAAGCTCTCACATTGAGGCCCAAATCTTTTATCATAAACTGTAGATCTTTGTCACAAGAATGATTTAGTAATAGAATACATAACTACATGAGTACATGTTCAGAAGTGGAAAAAATTTTTTCAGTCATAGATAACACTTTGGATATATGTGAACAACTATTATTTTAAGGAAGTAGCCTGAAGATTATTTTCACAGTGACAGGATTAAGAGTTTTTAGTGTCATTATATCTTATGGTGTCTTATTGCTGATATGTATTTGTGATTTTTGGTCATTTTTGTATAACTGTGTATAGTTTATACAGTGGATATAACACACACATGACATTTACTCCCCACACAATAACTTTAAGTCAAAAGCAGCACACAAACCTAATGCCATCAGAACGCTAACTGGCACCAGATTTAGACAAGTGAAAGATTCCTTTAACATCTTGTACAAATGATTCATTTGCTTCCCTTTATGAAATAAATGCCTGTTCTTCCACCCACTAAAATGTTTATATAACAAAGATGCAAACTAGATAGAATAATGCACATAAAAGAATCACCGGCTGCCTAGCCTCCAAAAACAGTCAACACATTCACGATGAAACAAAGATCATCCCAATACAGACCCACCTCAGCATGCTGGGCACCATGTTCTGTACAACAGCACTAGACTCCTTTCACCCAAACCACTCAATAACTAACCACCAACTCCCAAGTAGAAATGAAAATCTTATCCCAGCCTCATGATTTAGTAACTTCTACTCACAAATCCCATCATTTCCAATAAATATAACACTGAAAAAAAAAGAAAAGATAATTCATTGAAATAATCCAACAAACATTAAACACATGACCCCCCAACTGAGTTTTAAGCACCACCCCACCAGATATACACCCATCAGCAACCAAACTCCCCAAAGAAACTTAAGTCACATTTTCCTATTTATGCTCACTACAACACCCATCACAACAACAGTAAAACACTCTATATATCACATGTAGATCATTATGAACAATATTACCATTGCGCCCCTAAGAGTTGAACCTGGGCTACCGAGAATGGTACGTGGGCAGCATAACCACCTGACTACCAATGGGCTAAAACCTCCGCAATAACTTTCTCTCTTTCTACACATTCTTCATCACCCCCAGAACTTTTGACCCCCTCCCCCATCCCATGACTCGCTTCTGCTTCCATGGATCCACTCACTGCCAAGTCCACTCCCAAATATCTAAAACTCTTCACTTCCTCCAGTTTTTCTATGCTCAAACTTACATCCCAACTAACTTGTCCCTCAACCCTGCTAAACCTAATAAGCTTGCTTTTATTCACATTTACTCTCAACTTTCTCGTTTCACACACTCTTCCAAACTCAGTCACCAACTTCTGCAGTCTCTCACTTGAATCAGCATCCAATGTTGCATCATTAGCGAACAACAACTGACTCATTTCCCAGGCCCTCTCATCACCAACAGACTGCATACATATATATGCAAGTGTTTTGGGAGCAGCTGAGTGTGTCAGCAGTTTTCGTGCACAAGACTGGGTATTAGTGATGGGTGATTTAAATGCAAAGGTGAGTAATGTGGCAGTTGAGGGTATTATTGGTGCACATGGGGTATTCAGTGTTTTCAATGGAAATGGTGAAAAGCTCATGGATTTGTGTGCTGAAAAAAGACTAGTGATTGGGAATATCTGGTATAAAAAGAGAGATATTCACAAGTATAAGTATGTGAGTAGAAGAGATGGTCAACAGGCATTATTGAATTACGTACTGATTGATAGGCATATAAAAGAGAGACTTCTGGATGTACATGTGCTGAGAGAGGCTGGTGGGATGTCTGATCACTATTTTGTGGAGGCACAGGTGAAGATTTGTAGAGGTTTTCAAAAAAAGAGAGAATGTCAGGGAGAAGAGAGTAGTGAGAGTAAGTGAGCTTCGAAAGGACTCTTGTGTGAAATATCAGGAGAGATTGAGTGTAGAATGGCAAAAGGTGAAAGCAAGAAAAGTGAGGGTAATGAGTGAGGAATGGGATGTATTTAGGGAAGCAGAGATGGCATGGGCAAGAGATGCATGTGGCATAAGAAAGGTGGGAGGTGGGCAGATTAGAAGGGGTAGTGAGTGGTGGGATGAAGAAGTAAACCTATTAGTGAAAGAGAAAAAAGAGGCATTTGGATGATACTTACAAGGAAGGAGTGCAAATGACTGGGAGATGTATAAGAAAAAGTGGCAGGAGGTCAAGAGGAAGGTGAATAGGTTGAAAAAGAGGGCAAGTGAGAGTTGGTGTGAGAGAGTATCGTTAAACTTTAGGGAGAATAAAAAGATTGTTTGGACGGAGGTAAATTAAGTGCGTAAGGCAAGAGAACAAATGGAAATATCGGTGAAAGGGACATGGAGAGAAGTGATAACAGGTAGTGATGGAGTGAGGAGGAGATGGAGTACGTGCTTGGAAGAATTGTTGAATATGTTCGATGATAGAGTCGCAATTGTAGGATGCATTGGACGGGATGGTGTGCGAAGTGAAACAGTCAGTGAGAGGGTTTGTAGGAGCGAGAGGAGGTGGCGAAAGCCTTCCGGAAGATGAAATCCGGAAAGGGTGCAGGATTGGATGGTATTGCAGTAGAATATATTATAAAGGGGGTGATTGTGTTGTTGACTAGCTTGTAAGATTATTCAGTGTATGTGTGGGTCATGGTGAAGTGCTTGAGGATTGATGAAATTTTTGTGCAGTGCCACTGTACAAAGGCAAAGGTGATAAAGGTGATTTTCCAAATTACAGAGGCATAAGTTTGTTGAGTATTCCTAGAAAACTGTATGGGGGTGTATTTATTGAGAGGGTGAAGATATGTACAGATCATCAGATTGGGGAGGAGCAGTGTGGTTTTAGAAGTGGTGGAGGATGTGTGGATTAGGTGTTTGCTTTGAAGAACGTATGTGAAAAATACTTAGAGAAACAGATGGATTTTTATGTGGCATTTATGGATCTGGAGAAGGCATATGATCGGTTAATAGAGATGCTTTGTGGAAGGTCTTAAAAATATATGATGTGGGAGGTAATCTGCTGGAAACAGTGAGAAGTTTTAATCAAGGGTGTAAGGCATGTTTATAATAGGAAAAGAGGAGAGTGGTTGGTTCCCAGTGAAGGTCGGTCTGCGGCAGGAGTGTGTGATGTCCCCATGGTTGTTTAATTTGTTTATGGATGGGGTGGTTAGGGAGGTAATTGCAAGAGTTTTGGAGAGAGGGTTGAGTATGCAGTCTGCTAGGGATGTGAGGGCCTGCGAAGTGAGTCAATTGTTGTTCGCCGATGGTACAGCACTGGTGGCTGATTCGAGTGAGAAGCTGCAGAAGTTGGTGACTGAGTTTGGGAAAGTGTGTGAAAGGAGAAAGTTGAGAGTAAATGTGATTAAGAGCAAGGTTATTAGGTTCAGCAGGGCTGAGGGAGAAGTTATTTGGGGAGTGAGTTTGAATGGGAAAAAATTGGAGGAAGTGAAGTGTTTTAGATATCTGGGAG
>JAUUDW010017915.1:0-10027 GCA_032361385.1 Panulirus guttatus | reverse complement strand
GAGAGAGAGAGAGAGAGAGAGAGAGAGAGAGAGAGAGAGAGAGAGAGAGAGAGAGAGAGAGAGAGAGGAAAAAATGGAGGGCGAGGTAAGTGGTGTTGATCCTAGCTCACCAACGAACCGATGGTGATTATTGTGGCGTGATAACCACATCTCAGAGTGATAAATGATGTTCTGATCTTCCTGAGCTGAAGACGCTGATTGTGGTGATGTGATTATCGACTTCGGGAGTAATAGTGTTGGTGGACTGATTGATTTACACGCTAGAGAAGACGATGGTGCTCTGTTATAGTTACTGTGACTAAAGCTATGCTGGTGATATGAGATGATTATCTTCACTGTGAGTGATAGTGCAAAATGTAATTTTTGTAACTGGGGAGCTATCACAACGTAAGGTAATTATAACTTAGGATGATAGTGACTTGACATAATTAGGATGATAGTGATGTGAGATAATTCTCAAATTATAAGTATAGGATGATAGTGACGTGAGATAGTTAATCGTGCCTTTGGGTGAAGGTGGCAAAGAAAAAAAAAAATCTTTATACCTGAGGGTGATGGTAGTGCTTGTATACTAACTACTGTACCTGAGGCGTGATGATAGTGGCGATGTCAGACGATTAGTATACTCAGTAGTGATGATGTTAATTAAGGTAATCGATGTCGTGGAGGGGTGATGATTTATCATCTTTCAGAGTAATATGATGTACACATCATTACTGAGAACCACATGTTGGTATAAACTACTGACTGTACATAAGGGTGATAGTGGCAGTAGAGGATAATCATCGTACCCCTGGGTAAGCCTGGTAGTAATGGATGATTATCGTACCTCGTGATGAATGTTGGTAGTGTACGATAACTATCATACTTAAGGATAACGTCGGTGATGTGAATTGATGATCGTACCTCAAAGTGATGGTGGTGGAGTACCCGAGCGGGGTGAAGGAGAGAGCCAGCTTGATGTAGCTGTTGACCAGGAAAGACGCGGGCGTGGTGGGCGTGGCGCAGCCTTGTCCCGCCCACCCGGGCTGGCACTCGCACCTCAGTGACCCTGGCGACCCGTGGCATCTGCCGGAGGTTGGTTCGGGGAAAGACAGGAGATGTGATTTTGGGGTTAAGTTATCGTATGCAAGGAATTGTGTTATACAGACGAGGAGTAAAGTCCCATTATACAAGATGAACGGTGAATAATATATCATTCATTGTGTGAGGAATATTCATGAAAAAGAGCAAGTTATCGTTGGCTCCGAAATCCTTATCTGATCTAGTCTGTGTGACCCCTTGAAACTCACTTGACTCATAATCCTCCTCATGACCCTTTCCTCTTTCCTGATACCTTCAAGGCTCGATGTCCACGTCCGAACTGTGACCTTTACAAGACCCGTGCAGTCTCCCTTTGACCATTGATTCTCGCGTGGTTTGAATTCCCAAACGATCATTTGACCCATTGATACTTGATCCTTGGCCTTCACTCGACACCTCCTTAACACCTGTACTTGAAACCTCATACCCTCCTCCTCCTCCTCCTCCTCTCCTCTCTTGACTCCCGACTATCGAATGATCCTCATCTCCCACATAACTCCCACTCCCACGACGTGATTACCTCTGACACCTCCCCGACTGACCTGCCGTGGAGGCCGCAGCGGAGGCCGGTGGAGAGGCAGTCAGCAGCAGGACATCCGGGATGGCTTCGCCGGCTGAGGAGTCCCTCGCCCAGGTCCACCAGCTACAGCCAGGGGAACAGGCAAGATTAGGAGAGGTGTCATTTCTTATCAGGGGGATATAAAGACAGATAAGGAGTCTTTCTCTATTACACAATTATCGTATCTGATAAGTACATTGACTCTGAAGACTTAGGCTTGGTAAAGTGTAGAATGGCAGAAGGTGAGAGTAAACGGAGCTAAGGGAGTGGGTGAGGAATGGGGAGGTGTTTAGGGAAGCAGTGCTGGTATGTGCATGTGCGCGTTGGCACCTGTGGAGGCCAGCAGTGTTGTGTTCGAACTTGTAATAAGTTGGGGAAACCTGTAAGTAATAAGCTGGGGAGAATGGTTAAGTAATAAGTTGGGGAGAATATGGAAACGTCTCGTCTCTCTCGAAGCGATCACTTGCATCATCCACCACACTTGACAGACAATAGTGTTTGTCATGTGTGGTGTGGCTCCTGGCTTGACGAGCAATAATGCACCTATGGAGTTAACATTTGAAATAACAGAAACACTTCTTCTGGTAGTTAGCGGTTGTTGTTGTTACTGTCTGTGAGTAGTCTGTGATGAGTGTGTGAGACAGGTTGTTAGTTAGGCTTCTGTTGGACAGGAAAGGTCAAGTGTAGGTCAGTGTAGAATTTGGACGTTCTGCAAACGTCTGGGAGCTGTCATGTAGAGGGGAAAGGTAAAGAGGAAAGACGAGGACAGAAGGAAGATAAGGATAGGTAAAAGATGAATATAAAGACAATTTACAACAGCTGACCTGGCCATTTATCCTCAGGTTCCTGAGACACCCTCGGAGGGGTCGTGGGCGGAGCGGGGCGGGCCAGCCGTACCGGGTGTGGGCGGGGGGCGGGTGTGCCAAACCGCCTATCTGAAGCGGGCGGGCCGTGTTGAGGACGCGGGCGGCCCTGGGTAGCCCGGCGGCGCCCCTGCAAGTGTGGGCGTCTGGGGGCGCGGGGTTAGAGGGCGGCGGCGTGGGCGGGGGAGTATCGACGCTGGTGCCGGAACACAGATCGACGATCATCTCCACCAGCTGTGGCAGGAGGAGGAGGAGGAAGAGTGGATTACAGATCAAAGTCCCTCTCCCTCACAAGATCTGTCTCTTTGTGGCTATAGTAGTAATCCCGTCACCATCCGTGCTTCGTAGGTACACAGGACACTCACTTCACCATTACCTTACTCATTGGATACATGGGTAAAATCCCATTGCTGTGGATAGTGAGAGGATACGTGAGTAAAGTCCATCTTCCCTCGTGAGTACTGGATGAACGAATAGATAGTTCCTATTACCACTGAATGTTAGTGGATGAAATTGAACATCTCATTAGTACAGGCATCTAATGGGCGCAGTGGTAAGTCTCATTACCACGATGAACCCACTGTGCAAGAATATGTTTCCTCACCCCGCAATACTTACAGGAATGTAAGAAGCAGCGTAACAACAGCTACTCAGTGAGTACAGAGGTAAGTCCTATCACAACATACGTATACTATGTCGTTAATCAATCTTCACGTTGATATCCTTCCCCTAAACAGTTACACATCATGGTCGTCAAATAAACAGATTCACATACAAGTCCAATTCAGATCTGAGTGTTTCGCTCCGTTCTTGGTGTTCGTCGAGTTGTGAGGTATAGAAGACAGTGGATGTTAAATGCCATGGACAGTTAAGCTGCAGAATGAAAATTTACCTGTAACAATATTCCTCGGGCCATGTGGAAGGTGAAATGATCAAATTGTATTTAGTTATACGAAAGAATTCTTCTCCACAACATTAAGGATTCTCTGAATGGGAACCAATCAGTCTTATGCGTAGCAATGTTCATCATGACTGCAAGGTATTTAGTGTAAATGCACCAATGTACAACGAAGAATAGGAAAGGTATTTTGTATCATCATGTATGTGTAATACTTGACTCGTAAAGAAGAAATGACATTTTGCCCTGACGCATGTGCGGGAGAGTTATTCTTAACGCGAGAAAGGAGGCTACAACGGTGGCCACTAACCTCGTCCTTCCATATGAGGTCTATCCTGTGCCAGGCGTCGTTGGCGAGGGAGTAGGAGGCGTTGAGGGAGAGGGTGATGGCGCCAGCCCCCAGGTCCAGCAGGAGGGACGGACGGCCCCCTCGCAGCTCCAACAACAGCACGTCGCTGGTTCCCCTGGCGGCCCCTTCTGCCACGTCGCTGGATCCTCGGAGGGCCCCTCCCGCCACGTCGCTGGCTCCCATCGAACCGTCGTCGACGTTATTGGTTCTTCTTGGGTCCCCTTCTTCCAAGTCCTTCCCTCTCACTGGGGACTCCTCGGTATCGCTGGCTACCCCAGAGGTCCCCTCCTCTCGCTGGGGACCAGAGTAGAGCAGCGTGGCGTCCCCAGAGGCGGTGAGGATCTCCAGGCTTAAGTGGACTTCAGCACAGGTGGGGACGGGCGGCACCCACACCCACCCACCACTGTCTGGGTTGGTCCCGCCCCCAGGGTCCGCCTCGCCCACGCCCCCACCCTCGAAGTATCTGCTGAGGACCTTACAGCGGGAACCCCAGGTGCCGTAGGGACAAATACACCTGTGGAGGAACAAATACACTAGTTAGATGAAGAAATGCTCTTGTGATTGAACAATCTTGATAAGCAAACACACCTGCGGATTGCTGAAATACGCCTGTGAGATGAATAATTACGCATCTATCATAAAAGATGTACACAGTGGAAAGCATGAGATACATCTCTCTTAAAATCAGTAAATCCAGAAAAAATATGCAACAAAGAATGAACAAATACGCCAGTGGAATGAACAAATGCACCTACCTATACAGTGAACTAGTAGGTTTGGAAAGGATATTCACAACCATGGTACGTGCAAGTGCATTAAAGAGATGAACATATACAACTGAAAGATGAACCAGAACACTTGAGATGACGGAGTTCATCCATAGTATGAACAAAGACACCCGTATGGTGAACAAATACAACCGAGGTAAATAACAGCACTAGAATGAGCACAGGAAAAGTTAGCCAAGAAATTTCAGCACTTACCCTCTTCCTATGGCCAAACCATTTCAGCACACCCTCTTTCAGTCTCATACGTTTCCCTCCTACTACCACACCTCTCTTTGACCTCATCATTTCTTACTCGATCAACCCTCCTCACGCCACATATCTTCCTCAGATATATGATCTAGAACACATTCACCCTCTTCCGTACTTTGTCATCTTGGGCCCACGCCTCGCACCCACACAACAGCACCATCGGGACTACTGTAACGTCAAACGGATGTCTTCAGATGCAAATGTGTGATGTCTGGCAGCGCCACAAGCCATGCTGCAATCTCACCGGCCTGTCAATACTCTACACCACGCACGTACAGCCCCATCCTACCAGGTCTCGAGAGTAAACGATATTTGGAAGAGATACGTGCGATTCTGACGATTTATGGGGAGGTGAAGATCTTATAACTGGGCCGTGAATAAGGAGCGAAATATTCAAAACATATCCTGTGTAGTAATACTGAATAACCCTGGTTACAGGAGAAGAGAGAGAGGGAGATAAAGAGAGCATATCCTAGACTCGAGGATGTGCTATGATCAGTACTATTCTCGTCAAAACAGCTTTTGTAAAAAGGTCGGTGTTGCTGAAAGACATGCTACTCTAGGGTCATGCAGATATTTTTCGGTCATGATAGTGAGCAAATGTTTTGGTATAACTGTCAGAAGGGCACAGATCCTAAAGTAGGTGACGGCGGCCGCCCCCTTGAAGATCCCCGGGAGCCACCAGAGATCTGCAGGACTACTAACGTATCGTGCGGGCCTTAATGTGGCCCTCGGACCGTATGTTTGCGACCCGTCGTGAAGAAGGCGAACTGCGGAGATGTGTGTGTGTGTGTGTGTGATGTCCGTGATATTAGCTAGGTGTTCCGATAGTGGTCAAGGCGACCACGTAGTAGAGCATCTACCCATATAGAGGCACTGCATCTGGTGCCATTGGCAAGCTGCATGGAAAGCCTCAGCAGTAACAACAATCCTGGTCGTCGGATATACGTGAACACGTCCGACAAAAGTTTAGCAGATGCAAGGCCTAAAGCCACTCACTGTAGATACCCTTGGCTGTATGTACACGCCCACTACCGCCGACAGGAGTGGGAGACGTTGAAGGAGATAAAACCCACTCTCTCTGGTGCTTGTGTGGGTGCAGGCACACACCTGCCACCGTACAGACTGGCGTGGGTTACCGACCGGGGGATCTACAGCTACTTAACCTGGTGGGTGTAGATACGAGCCTACTATCATTTATGGCGGTTGTGGGCAACACCGGTAGAGATTTTAAACCACTCACCTGGTACCGGTGGGTGTAGGCACACACCTGCCGCCGTTGAGGCAGGTGTCGGGGGCACAGGCCGGGTCTTCTTGAGTGCTGGGGCCTACGCAGCCACAGCCTCGACGGACCTCCAGCCGGGGGCCCACCACGGCCGTGTTGTGGGCGTCCACCACACTGTACCCTCCTCCCAGCACCGCCCGCGCCCAGCACCCGTCCTCACAGCTGGACGTCTCATTTGTAGGCTTTTGAGTAGCATCATAGGAGGTCTCTGGGCAGATGGCTACGCCCACGTCTTGGATAGCGACTCTCAAAGCTCGTGCCAGCTGTTGGGAGATGGACGGACGAGAGAGAGAGATTCATATCAGCAACATCCTCTCTGAGATGTCTTGCAGATGAAAACATCTCTTTGGCCTGTCATTAGGGAAAAGATTACCCAGCGAAATGATGAAGCTATACTGAAAATCATAACGTAGAACAAAGTCTTTTATCATGAAGGGATTGATTTAAAAAAAATCCCCTTTTCAGCTCAATAAGGAATTAAGGTTGAATGAAAGATCCTTAGCATCTTTGGGGGCTCCCCTGTTCTCACCCTCGCCCGCCAACGGCTTCGTCTGACAACAGGGGCGCAAGATGAATTGCTAGCAACACCTCGAAAAACAAACATTAAAACTTTTGGAGAGCATAACTCTCTTAAAAAAGGAAATGACCCAGTTCCGATCCAAACGGTGGAAACCTTTGCCAGTAATTTTACGAAAAGAAATTCCATAAATGCTTTTTGAAAGTTCTGGTCTTGGACGAAGGGTCGGGAGGGTAACGGTAAAGGAAGATAGAGCGTTTGATAAACAAAAGGATTTTGGTATCATACAAGGAAGTGTTTGTCGTAAGGACGAAGAAGGGTTAGAAGTAAACAATGAAGACGAAACTTGAGGTAAAGAATGACAAGTTAGCAGTAAACAAAGGAGGTGCTTTCAGTAAACAAGCAAAGTGTTGAAGAAAGAAATACTAAGCTAAGGTAATGGAAGTTCAAACAGCAAACAAGTAGAGGCTGACTGTAAACTATAGGTGTAAGTGGTAAGAAGGAGAAACAGGATGTAAACACAGAAAAAGATGGTTTACAAGCAGTAAACAAAGTGATTCCGGCAGTCAACGTAATGGAACTTTAAGTGATGAGGTGCTTACAGCAAACAAGGCTCTCAGAGCCAGCGGTAGACAAGGGGGGAAGTGCTGACCTCACGTCTGCGGTACAGTAGGATGTGGTTGAGGTTGTGGACGCCCGGCGCCGCCACCCAGACGCGGGTGGTGGTGGGCGGCGGCGGTGTCCTCTCCTGACCCTCCTCTTCTTTCTCCTGTTTCCCCAAAGCTGCTGCCGCCGCCCCCGCGCCCGCTCCGCCCTCGGCCGCCCACGTCCCCGAGGCTGTACCGTCGTCATCCACCCACGCCTGCACGCCCGTGGCCTTGCCTTGCACCCACGCCCGCGAGGCGACCACCAGCCGACGCAGGATAGACGTTCCGCCCTGAGGGTATGGGATATCAGAGACCTGAGGACCCTCAAAGAAGGGGACAGTCTGCTACCCTATGGTACTCTCTCCTCCTTACTTGCTGGTGCAACGTTACTGATCCTTTGACTTCGTCTCCTGTAATCCTCCACCGTTCTTATTGACAAATAACGCTCGTCAGTGTGAACATCGGACACAAACTAACTTTATAATTGATTATAGAATATTAGGACATATATTAAGCTGCCAGCAGCCAGGCAGTTGATTAGTGTATCACTGAACGTAAACCAGACATTATCAACCGAATAACAAAGCAAACGGCGACTTATAGCTGACCAGGACCAATCGCTCAAGCAACTAACCAACCAACAAACAATACGGCCAAGCAGCCAGTCAACCAGTCAACCAACCACATGGTTTAATACAATATTTCGACTAGATAATCAGCCAACGGACGGTCATTCCGAGAGCAACCTATCAACAGACAAAGTTTATAACCAAGCAATCAACCAGTAAACAAACAGGTAACTTAGTTATCCAATTAAACATAGAACCAATCACATGAACAAACAACTAACCCATAAATCAACTAATTAATGAAATGTGTTGATTCTTCGTTAACTAATCGACCAGAACAGCTGAATGAGAGACCAGCTAAGCAACCAATCACTCTGTTGATTGACCAACCGACTATTCAGTGAATCAGTTCATCAACTAGGTAGTCGAATAACTGATTCGTTAATCAGATAACCAATCAGTTAACCAGTTAACCAACCAATCAACGAATCAAACAACCAGTCACCCAACCAGCTAAGCAGCTGTTCAACCAAACGCTAAGCTTACCAGGTGTTTGGGTGAAATAGGCAATCGACCGGAAAATCAACCATGATAACCAAGACTCTGACTTACCTTGTTTTCGTGTCTAACGACCGTATAGGGGTCAGCTGCGAGGGTCAGGAGAGTTGCCTGTGTGACGTCACGCGGGGTCAGGGACTTGACTTCGACTGTGACGTTGGCCATGACCCCTGATTGACCCTGGCTGACGTCATTGACCAAGAAGGCCAGCTCGTAGCTGATGAGAGAGAGTGAAGAAGAGGATGGATGATTATTAGAATGATAAACTGGAAGCGAAAGAGGAGACAGGAACAGAAGAGGGAGAGGTGGGGAGTAGAGTTTACGAAAGGGGGAAAAAAGATAATGGATGAGGTTGGGTATAAAGAGCTGAAATGAGTGCAGGGTGGGATTTAAGAGGGAAAGAATAAGTGAGGATAACAAAGGTTCGAGTGGTACGAAAGGAACATTAAGATTACTATGGCATGGATCCCCAACCAGGTTCCCGCAGGGGGACCTAAAATTTGTATGAAGATTAGAACTAAGCTGGAAATTTATAGACGTTTTGTTCTGTTCGTGAAATTTAGGATGGTAGGTCTGTAATGTATTTTCCATGTGTTAGTAATATCCGAGCTGCAAAGCCAGTAGACTTTTCGCTATGCTAGCGAAAGGACTGCTGGTAAGTCTGTAGATTGTTTTCGTTCTGTTAGAAAAATGAAATGTTGGTAAAGACCCTAGACTTTATGCTGGGTAAATTTTTTTTTTTTCGATATTCGTTGCCATAGTATTTAAATGTGGCTGGTAATTCCGATGGATTTTTGATGTTTAAAAAAGAATGTGGCAAGTTTATGGAGTTTTCGTTGTGTTAGTGAAGAGAGTATTTAGTCTGCAGACTTTTTATTGTGTTTCTTGTTTTTTCCAGAGTATTAAGGGACAGAAAACGTATTCTGGGTTGGAAAGGAATACTGGGGAAGACCGGTGAAGGGAAGGGGAACATTATGGAAAAGGGAAGGGGGAAAGAAGAGATGGTGTTAGGCGGGTTAAGAGAACAGAAGATCTTTAGAAATGAGATGAGAACGGGAAGGCACCAGGAGTATAAAGAGAGAATGGGAAGCAACTTGGGTGATAAAGTGAAAGGAAAATGTATGACATTAGAATAGAAAATGGGGAAACTATTGTTGACGACTGAACAACACCAGTTAAAGAGAAGGCTTTAGCGGTGGCCGTCGAACTCATAAAACCCTGTCATATAAACGTCAGGTCAAGGCTTACCTCCTATGTTTTGCCTACACAGAGTGAAACCCCTGTGATTATACTGATATAATTCAGTTCACTTTATGGAAAGCATGACTACGAACAAATAGATTTTCAAGAACTCATCCTAAGTTCTTTTACATACTATCAAAGAGGATTAAGGAGGACAGCCTGTGGGTGGGGATGAAGTCCCCACCTGTTGAATCATTGTGCCAAACGTGTCGACTCTTCAGGTAAAACTATGTAAGTGGCACTATCAATAATGACTGGATTATGTGTGACTGAAAGAATCAGGTTTATGTCAATGTCACAGCATTCCTTTAGTGGGGTGTGTGACGGGAGATATTGCATGTGGCACAGAGTATGCCTGATGAGGTGGGTGCCTTCACCTTCTGAGCAGCAGGTGAGGAGAGCACCTTCACCTAACCTGCC
>JAUUDW010017904.1:0-10027 GCA_032361385.1 Panulirus guttatus | reverse complement strand
CACCTTTTTCTTGACCCCCTGCCACTTTCTCTCGTAACAACCCCCAATCATCTTCACTTCTGTAAGTGCCATCCATACATCTCTCTTTTCTCTTTCACTAATACCTTTACTTTGTCATCTCACCCCTCACTACCCTTTCTCTCCTGCCTTTCTCCCATCTTCTGCATGCCACCCACTTCTCTTACACATGTCATCACTGCTTCCCTAAATATCTCCAATTCCTCACCCACTTCCCTTGCTTCGTTTACTCCTGCCTTTTGCTAATCTTCTTCCATACTCTCCTGCTATTTCTTCACACACAATCTCCTTTCCAAGAACACTTACTTTCACCATCCTCTTCTCACTCATATCATTCTCTCTTTTCCGATAATCCCTACAAATCTTTTCTTCACACACAATCTCCTTTCCAAGAATGCTTTCTTTCACCATCCTCTTCTCACTCATATCATTCTCTCTTTTCCAAAAACCCCTACAAATCTTAACCCTTGCCTCCACCAGGTAATGGTCAGACATCCCACTGCTGCCCCAATGACCACAATCACATCCGAGTCTCTTTTTTGTAGGTCTATTTAATTAGGATGCAATCCAATTATGCCCTCTGACCATCTTTCCTACTCACCCATGTATACTTACGTATGTCCCACATTTCAAACCTGGTATTCTCAATTACCAGACCTCTTTCAGAGCACAACTCCTCAAGCTGTCCACCATTCCAATTCATCACACTAAATACCCCATTTCCTCCACTTAAATCCTCGATTGCCCCATTATTCACCTTCAAATTTAAATCTTCCATCACTATTACCTGATCTCAAGCATTTAAACTTCTGACACACTCACTCAGCTGTTCCCAAAACAGCTGACTCTCCTCACCCTCCCTCTCATAGTCAGGTGCCATACATAAGCACTAATGTAATCACCTAACTCTGGCAACCCACTTTCATTTTTATCCACAAAATTTTTAAGTTCACTTCCCTAAGGTCTTTCATACATTCCCACACCTCCTGCCTGATCAGTATTGGTACACCTTCCTTAGCTCTAGCCCTTACACCAACCTCTCAATTTACCCTAAGACATTCCTATATCATTCTTCACCTTTGCCCTTAAGATTTTTTTTCTCCCAGAGCTGCCAGAACATCTAGGTTCCTTTCCTCAAACATACTTGTTTCTCATCTTGGTTACATCCACACACATTCTGTCACCCTAACTTGAGTCTTCCTGGAGAAGGAGCATTCCTTGCTTGGCTCTTTCCTTTGTTTTGTCTTTTAGAAACTGAAATACAAAAAGAGGGGTTTTCTAAACACCCCCACCCTCTTGTTTGCCTTCTACAACACATAGGGAATACAAAGGTAGAATTCCTTCCCACCTACCCTAAGGAAAGTAACAAAGATTGTAACTACAAATTCAGTTCATAAAGTCAATATTAATTTTTCAAGTTAAATAAACTAATACATTCAAAATGCATAAACATTCCTGGAATGGTTTATGATCCTAAGATGTCAAATTTAAATAAAGTTATTAATTCATGATTCAACAAAGTTTTTGTCTTGAAATATACTCATCAAGCAATACAAAACATATTTAGAAAATATTGTACAATGACTTTACATAAGAAAGCTTATTACTTCAATCCCTAGGGTTAGGTAATAAAGAATACCCTTCAAATTGAATAAATCATCGATAAACTAATCAACTTTTGATTCATCAAGCAACAAGTCGTACAACAATAGGGCTGGGTTGACATCTTTCATCATTTCACCTGTTATAATTACAGTACTAATAAGGATGGGCCATGATCATGAAACTAAATAAACATCATTTCATTTGTTATAATTACAGTACTAATAAGGCTGGACCGATATTATGAAAATACATAAATGTATTCAGAAGCAATAGGGGTATGTGGTACAAGGTAGATCTTATCCTAATATAAAAAGGTGCACTAAAATACCATAAAACAAGGAGGTGATGACAACACCTGGGAAGACACATCAAAAAACATGCTGTTTTTACACTTAGCTCTATGTTACCAATACACACCACCACAAGATTTGCATTTCTCCATGCTTAAGTTAAGGCTTATACCACTTGTTTCTTGTTTTTTATTCTCATACGATGTTTTTTCATTTCATTAAAGAGAAACAGTTCTTTAACTTTATTTTATCATTTTGTTATATAAGATGTGTATTGGTGCTTGGGAGACATCTAAAGAGAGCACTTAGGTAAAATAATTACATTTTCACTTGCTGGCTACAAATCTTTTCTTTTTCATATAATAAACATTGTTCTACCAGCTCATCTGAACAAAAGTTAAGCAATCTGTATGGCATACACTGTGTTATTCTGGTATATATTGGCTACTTTTGGCAAATTTTGGCATATTTGGGGGTCTTATTGTACTGGCAGCTTGATATGCATTGTTGTTAATATAGCTAGCTGAGAAAAGGCTTTCCTGATTGATTCAGTCTTTATCTCAATGGTGCAGATACTGCAATCATGAACCTTATATTGGCAAGCAACTAATAAAGTGCCAGACCCAGTATATTAACCTTTTCCTCCAAGTTAAAGGTCCTTCTTACCCACTTAGCAAGTTGACTTTGTAGTAGGCATACTTGATGGACACTTTGGCACAGCATTGACCAGTATACATGAGCTTACATGTAGAATTACAGGAGTAACAAACTACATGTCCCAAGTGAATGCTAGCAAAGAAATGACATGGTGGTCAGCATGACACAGGCAGTATCAGCACCACACATCCAGCTGGGCTCACAGTGTATCACGATAGCTTATGTTACAAAAACAAGGTGGAAGTAATTTAGGTGCCTGTACTATATCAACACTGCTGTATGCAATTATGTTATATCCTGACACATCTGTAAAAGCAAATCCACCCAGCCTTCACTTTTGTTCCTAACAGAGCTCACTCTCTCCCAGATATCTAAAAGGGTTGTTCTACGTAATTTCCTTTCCCTCTATTGAACAGCATCCATTTGCTTTCTTATTATCTTTTACAGTACCTTACAGATAAATTAGTAAGACCAGTCTGTCCTTCAGTGTCTCTTTACACTCTCCTTCCTTAAAGACAGGAATAACGTTTACCCTTTTCCAGTTTGCCTCTCTCTTGGGACAACTTGAGCAGCTTTTCCAATGTTTATCTAGTGTATCAGCACACATCTTCAGCATACATGGTGAAATTTCAACTGAACCATGTGCCTTGTATGGGTAAAGACTTTAAAGTATTTTGTTAATGTCTTTTCAATATACCTCAATCTTTTCTAACACTTTCACCTAATTCCACCTCACTAGCATTGTGCTATGGTGTTTTCCAATGTGAAAACACTTCTGAACTTGTAATTCATATCCTCACATACCCTTAAATCAACTCCTACAATTCTTTCCTCTGCATCCTGATTAACTACTTAACTGATGTTTAACAGAAAATTAATCCTTATGAACTCATGTTAAAGTTTTGGATTTTCTCCTTCCTTGACCAAAATATTCTTTTCAAAGTTTCTTTGTTCCTCCTTTATTAAAATGCTTTACTCATTCCTTGCTCTATCATACCTTATAAATGCTGGCTGGCTGGAGTGCTATTTACATCTTCGCCATTGCTGATCTCACAGCTCTTTTGTTTTTGACACTTTTTATCAAACCAATATCTTTGCCACTGCTGATCTCAAAGCTCTTTTATTTTTTGACACCTTTTATTTGACCAATCTTACAACCTTTTTAACCTTTCCTCTGTGTTTGAGGCTATGGGTACCCATGTTTCTACCCCTTCACTAAAAATTTCACAGAACCTCTCATGGCTGAACTCCATTTTCATCTATGTTACTATTGAAATTGTTGAGGTTCGTGCAGTTTCCACAATATTTTGCGCTGTGAATCCAGAGCAGCATTTGGCAGATGGTGAGTATAATGTACTACTTGCTCATATTTCTGATGGTTCGGAGCAAATTACATAAATATGTTTGCTGTCAATATTTTCTATTAAGTGTATTTGGAGAATGTTTAAAATATCATATATTTGCCTATATCAGAATCTAACACATACTTTGAACTCTCACCTATTAAGAGAGACATTCTATCCCAGAAATGATGCTAACATATTCTGCAATAAAAAATACCAATAAGCTAACAAATGCTCTGCTGATATGACACAGAGAACTCTGTTTTGACATTAAGCTTTATATTCTTTCGTGTAATATTCACTGTCTGGCTCAAAATATTTAAATATTTCTAATATGTATTAAATTTTCTTCATGTCAAACAGTTAAAACAGATTGCATTATTTTCACTTTTGTTTAAATACAGCAAAAGTCATGAATAATTAACACATGATATTTCAGCTTGAGAATGATATCATTAATAATGCACATACCAGGCACTGGATCTGTAGCTCTACCATTAGACCAACAAGGAGGTGATGGGGAAGATTCATGTGTGGGCGGTCGAGACGGAGACCTTGAAACTCCTCGAACTTCAGTGTCTGTACCATTTACCATTTCTATAAACTGTCGCACCTGTCGTAGAGAATACTTAGTAATCAACAAAACCCTTAAAAGCTGAGAACCACAGGGTTAGAGAAAAAAAGGGTAAACACAGCTGACACTTGAAATTGAAGAAAATGATGAAGAACATTTCATGGAAGAAAGAGCAAGTTTTGATTTTGGATTTTAAAAAGTCTGCACTATACAACCATAAATTCTTGAAAATCTTGGTACTGTCATGGTATGAATGGATGACTAATGAACAAATGCAAAGGACAAACCTGTCTTTTTTTCTTTTTTTTAACTTATCTTTTCTACCTTAGTGAGGTGCTGTCAGGAAACATATTGCCCATCCACAGCCAAGCCCCGAAGACAACTCCATTATCTATCTTCGCCACTCCATATGCCCAGGTTCACCCCACTGATAGCTTTTCCCTCCTCCTGCCCCCAAATATACAACTATCACTAATTCATTCTATCCCAAGCAAGCCTCACACCCTCCTGAAGGTTCTGGCCTAAGAAACCCAAGCCTCTAAGACAACTCCAGTATCTATTTTGACCACTCCATATGCCCTGCTTCACCCCACTGATAGCTCATCCTCCCCCCCACTCCCTGCAATATACAATCCTTGCAATATACAACTATCAGTAATTCATTCTCTCCCAAGCAAGCCTCACATCCTCCTAAACATTCTGGCCTAAGTAACCCAAAGCTTCCTTCACTCCACCCTTCCATCTTCTTCTTGATCTATCCCTCCCCCTTGGTCCCACCACTTCCGATGCACATATCCTATTTATAAGTTTCTTTGTCCTCTCCATATGCCTGAACCATTTCAGCAAACTATGGTCAGCCTTCTCAGTCAGACTGTATTCACCAACCCATGTCTCATACCATACATCATACCCAAGCACTTAATTTCCAACACATGGAGGCACACTGATAATCCTGGTGATCAGGAACTGAACAGAGCATAAACGTGATAACCACAAGGAGCACTCGACCGCAAATTCTCTTGTATGCACATAAGCCTTTGATTCTCCAAACACAGACAGGTCTACAAAAAGTGCACAATTAATAAATACATTATGTAATTCAATGGAAATTAATAGACCATATCAAGTAAATAAATGTAAATGTGAAAAAAATTGCATGGAGCACAAAAGTTATTGTGTATTCATAAGGAAGAAAGCAGACTAAGTACAGGCTTGTAAAACATACATGACAAAACTGTGATGAAGATTTAAGACAGCACTGCTATGAGTAGGATGAGAAGAACCTCTACAGGCAAGAAATGGAGACAATAGTTAGCCTATCTTCTCTTGATGTCTTTTGGTAATCTGTTTATGCAAGGGATTACCTCCTAAACACAAACAAAATAATAAGGTTAGGGGGTGAAATTGAAAAGGGAAACATGTTAGTGCACAGTGAATACACATGCATACACAAAATTCACTGTTCAACCATTGTACTACGACTGGACGGAAAATATCCCAACTTCAGTTCCAATATTGTTACCTTTCCATTTAGCCAATCCATTTATAGTTTAATGTTTCATAATTTTCTTAATTTTTGCATTTGCCACATTCTTATGGTGAAGCCCTGAGCACTTGTGGCACATCATGCATATCAATTTAGAGGAAGAATGAAAAACAAAGGTAGATATAATCACTCCGCAAATATTAAGATTCTCTCCCTTCTCTCTCACTCTTGCAGAGTTGGACATCAAGTCGACAATAATGAAAAAACAAATGACAGCATGGATTCCCCAACATAATCTTGAAAAAGAATAAATAAAATAAAATCTTGAAAATATAGAAAGTATTGCCAGCTTCTACAGTTTATGCACATTTCTATTTTGTGCTTTGATCAGCTAAAGTTTATACTAAATACTGATGAAAGGCAACCAGGAGCACTGACCTTTAACATAAAAAGTAGGTTGTGATTGTTCTCGAGTAAGCCCGGATACAACTGTTGCACTGTTTCTATAGCCTCACCCATGCGCCCACCCAGCACTAGTTTCTGGATTTCTGAAAAAAAAAATTTACAATTTCGTCAAATATATGACATAAAAGGAAGCAAGAAAAAGAGGAGAAGCATGAGGATAAGAAGAGGAAAAAGAAAAAGAAGTTGGAAGAGGATGAAAGATAAGTCAAGGTGGATTAAAAATCTGGGTTAAGGAATGTTGGCAGTGGAGATAACAGTAGTGATGGCAGTGATGGTGGTAATGATGGTGGCACTAAAAACTATAACAGCACTAATGGTGACTACAGTATTGGTGATAACAGCAATAATAAAGGTGGCAATTGTAGTAGTAGTGGCAGTGTTGGTGGCAGATGCGGCAATGGTGATGCAAAAATGGTAACAGCAATATTAAAGATAGAAATGACTGAAAAAGGTGATACCAGCAATGACACCGCTGGTGGTAGCAGTGAAAGTTGTAATGTTGATGGTGGTAGTTGGGGAGGTGGTTACAGTTAAAGCAGTGGTGATGTAGTCCTCAGGATATATAATTACTGATGAATACTGGAGTTGCAGACATCACAACCATCGCACCATAATCATGTCATGCTGGCTGAGTATCATATAGTCTAGTTAATGGTGGGAGCTTACATGGAGACTCCTCTACAGCTGAAACCATGTAAATGAGTCAAATACAACCAACACTGCAGCAATGGGCAGGTGGGTCAGGTTTTGAGGTCAGGGGAAGAGAACCAACATGTGGCATAAGGCAAGTGGGTAAAGTCTAATCTTAGGACTGAAAAAGTTGATAAGATGGATTGCTTTGGTGTGACTCCCAAGGTAACAAACTGATCTTGAACCTCTCCAGATGTGAGAGCAGTATTCAATCCAAGGATAAATCAATCCATTGTATAATCATACCAAATCTTCAAAAAAAGGAGTACTTCCGTACTTCTGGCAAAGACTCAGGACTCCTAATTCTTTACAAGTAGACTTGGCTATATGAGCAACGTGCAATTTCCAAGAAAGATCAGCTGTTTAGTAGTGCCAAGAGAATATGCTCATCATGAGAAGTGCAGAAAGAAACCAAGGAAGAAATTAGGTTTCACAGACATTAAAGTTAACTACATTTTATCTTCCCTGTAGGAAAATCCTAACCAAATCTCAGTTTAAAAGAGACTGCTTCGACAAGATGAGATATAGATCAGGCAAGAGAAAATGGGCAGATCTAGAAATAAGTCAAAAGTGGGGCACTGGGTCACCAACAAATGAGTGCATCTGGTTACTTATTAAAGTAAGTAAATCACTAATATAAAGGAGACATGATAGAACTTTGAGGGACAACACTGCTGATAAGGACAGATGGATAGGATGATCATTTAACAACTACTGAGGGAGCCCAGCCAGAGAGAAAGTTAAATGTAATAGAACAGTGAAGGAGGAAAGCCAAAAGAGGGGGGATTGGAGATCATCTCTAATGCCCCACCATCTCATAAGCTTTCATTGTATCTTGATCTACAACACAGGATTCTCAAAAAGGACGACTATAGTAAGATAGGGAAGGAAACTTTTAGTAGCTATCACCTTGTGAAAGCCATACTATGAGACTGAAGATACCGATAATGGAAGGAATCAGCGCTAGACATCAACTTCAGCATGGCTAAAACTAAGATACACCTTAGCATCCGCTATAGCCTCTCTGAGGTCACTCCCTAAAACATAAGTGAGAGATATAAGGAGGAAATTTACAATAATTAGAATTCCTTTGCCTTTAAAGAGAAATACTCATCCACCATTAACAAAAACTGGGAGGACTGCAGAAAATACAACATAGATTCCCAGGGACTAAATATGACAGATCATCTGCAACAACTGCCAAAAAATCCAAATATGTGGGCACAAATTATCAAACTATAATTTTTCCTTAAATAAAGGGCTTAATTGGAAGAAGCCTTTAATCAATTGAATCCACACATGGATTTAATGTTTTATCTATCCCCGTGTATTTTATGAGGTGACTACATGCAGTATCATAACTTCCTAAGAGTCAAAAGAGTGTTCCTTTAGGATAAAGTATATATATGTGCAGGGTTGTAACCAGGATGAAGAGAATGTGTTATGTTTGATAAGAGAAACCTGGATGTTCCAGCTCTGAGCATGAAAAAAAGTAAGTGGATTAGTAATGTCCAAGTGAGTAAAGTCCTGGGTTAGTAAAAGGTGAGCAAGATTAGCACTTCAAAGGTGAAATGAGCTGTATGATGCATTAAAGAGTACAAGGAAGTGAGTTCAAGGTTGGTGTGGGATGTAATTAGAGTACATTTTCAAAGATGGGTAACTGTGAGTGCTTAGTCATCAAGAGGTGAGAAGAGCAAGGGAGAGAGGAATGCATTTTGGGAAGAGGCGTGAGCATGCCATGGCAGCTTTCATGTTGGACATCAATCATGGTGCTAAGCCAGTTTATTGCATGGATGGGTGATAGCAATTGAGGCTTAGGGTCCCTGCTGTAAATGGGAAGAAGATTATCAAGTTATGTAGTAAATAAGGAAAAGTGACTGGAAATATATGGGTTTAGAAAATATGCATATACAAGTATACATGGATTACTGAGGTTAAAGGTCAAGCAGTCTTAATGGACTGTGTTGACAGGATAAAAAAAAAAAATGATGGTGGTGAAAACACTGACAGTGGGTGAAGGTGAAACATCTGCCCTTTTCTTGAGGCAAATGAGAACAAAAGTTGGAGGTAGGTATAGGAATGGGGATAAGATATACCTGTGGAAAAAAACGGTGAAAGCAAAGGAGCCTGGAAAAACAGGCTGCATGCAAAAATACCAAGACAGACCGAATCAAGTATGGCACAGATGTGCATCTTCCTCTTGACCTCCTGCTGCTTTCTCTTATACATCTCCCTGTCATTTGCACTCCTTCCTTGTAAGTAACGTCCAAACGAAGTGAGATAGTCAGGGAGAGTGGTTTGGTGGCGAGAGAGGAGTTGGTGAAAGCCTTGCAGAAGATGAAATCTGGCAAGGTGGTGGAATTGGATGGTATTGCTCTTGAGTTTCTTAAGAAAGGGGGCGACTGTATTGTTCATTGGCTGGTAAGAATATTTAACGTATGCATGAATCATGGTGAAGTGCCTGAGGATTGGTGGAATGCATGTATGTATAGTGCCATTGTATAAAGGCAAAAGGGATAAAGGCGAGTGTTCAGACTACAGAGGTATATGTTTGTTGAATATTCCTGGAAAAACTCTAGGGGGGGATATTGATTAAGAGGGTGAAAGCATGTACAGAGTATTGGATTTGGGAGGAGCAGTGTGGTTTTAGAAGTGGTAAAGGATCAGGTGTTTGCTTTGAAGAGTGTATGTGAAAAGTACTTAGAAAAACAGGTGGATTTGTATGTAGCATTTATGGATCTGGATAAGGTATATGATATGTTGATAGAGAGGCTTTATGGAAGGTATTAAGAGTATATGGGGTGAGAGGTAAGCTGCTAGAGGCAGTGAGAAGTTTTTATCAAGTGTGTAAGGCATGTGTACGAGTAGGAAAAGAGGAGAGTGATTGGTTCCCAGTGAA
>JAUUDW010017893.1:0-10028 GCA_032361385.1 Panulirus guttatus | reverse complement strand
GGGGGACCGCAGGACGATATAGAGGAGCGGCGCAGGGGAGGGGAGGCGGGCGCAACGAACAGACTCTACCGTTCTGCGAACGTGAAGGTACAAAGAACTGTTGTGGGTGATGTTGGAATATGATATCTGGAGAGTAAAAAAAAAAAGAAAAAAGATTCGCCACGTCTAGTAATGTTTTGTGAGATGAAAACAGGATTATTATTGGTTTGTAAGGTGACCCGGCAGGATTAGGGCGAGTGTTTGTGAAGGAAACCTTTTTTTGCGAGTGTGGAGATGGACGTCCCGCTGTGCAGTGAGGCTCAACACACTTCTTGCCTGAGGAAGTTGGAAGATGAGAGGAAATGAGAGGCAGTGGAATGCATTCGGTGATGAGATAAGACTGCTTGTTACGACACGATGTCATGACCTTTTGGGTTTAGACGGCGTGACCTTTGACCAAAGGCCAGACAGACCATCAAGATATCCAGGGGAACGTGCCGTCGTGCTCAGGGGTCGTGGCGTCGTGCTCAAGGGTCGTAGCGTCGTGCTCAAGGGTTGTAACGTTGTGCTCAAGGGTCGTTACTTCGTGCTCAAGGGTTGTAACGTTGTGCTCAAGAGTCGTAACATCGTGCTCAAGGGTTGTAACGTTGTGCTCCAGGGTCGTACCGTCGTGCTCAGTGGTCGTATTGTCGTACTTAAGAGGTTTAGAAATGTTCAAACTTGAGGCGTTATGTTAGTGACTGATATATACTTTCGGGGGGGGGGCGGCGCTGCAGGTGACGGCTGGGCGTGTGGTGGACGTGGGTCTCATCACTGTGCCCATCAAAAGGGGGCGCCTGCACTTAACATTGTGGCCGACAGCAGGGGCGCCAACCCACATTTCCCGTCCTTCAGGAGAGATATCTGATTGTCGACTCCGTGAGTTTTTGAACCGTATGACTCAGATGTTTTATACACGTGATATATCTCCATCTGCTCGTAATGAAGCATTAATTATTGTCCCAAGGCATAGGAAATGTGAGTTCAAAGAAAACAATACAGTTCGAAAAAATAAGTAAAAATACAGAGTCAATGTAAAAAAGAATGATTTACGTATGAAAAAATAAAAACCCCGAATATGACAAAAGAAAATAATGATAAAGCAATGCCATCAGCATATGGGAGGTTTAGATATCACCATGAATCTACATATAAAAAGCTAAGAAAAAGATATATTACTGAAAAACTGATGAGGTGTCACTTATATGGGATAAGTTACATTTAATGAAATCAAATAAGATCTACAGTCTCTGTAAAAAAAGTGCATCAACCCACAGTGACCCCTAAAATCCTGTACGAATAATCCTATGTAGGCCCAGTTATAAATACACAAGGTATACTGAGAGCATTTGCTTGATGACTGCTGTAACTGCTTTTTATTGACCATGAGTGTTCTAAACTTACTACATTCATGAATCATTCAATTGGTTCATTTAAAAAGTGCTCTAAAACCACTTTAATGGCTTAAACTTCACTTTTTGAGCTTCCTGTTTAAGTGGTACCTATTCAGTATCAAACACTTTGTACATCTGCATTAAATGCTCTATTCTTAAATCATATTATAATATTATTACTGCTTGTTTTATGGATCTTGATTCTCTTAACTTTAAATCCATCTGGCTCAAAATGTCTCTATTCTCTATAACTAGTACTAATCAATCAAGGTACTTGGTAGCTTAATGCACCTTCAGGTGCCATTACATTCTGACCAATGAGGGCTTAACAGTTTAATATCTTCTGACTTGCTACTACCATTTAACAACAAAATGGCTGAAGTACTACCAGTACCACTAAAGACAATCACTGGTCAGGACAACTCACACCAGCCAGAACAATGTTGCATGCTAGGTCATTTTGGAATTAAAGAAAGTACATGCTCCACTTTCGGGAAGTTCATTCTACTCTTATGGAATCATTCTACTGTAAAAAATAAGGATTTTGGGTTTTTTCATTTTTGAACAACATCATTTATTATTCACCAATAAATAATGTGAGAGCAAGGATGGTTATAAAGGAGATGGAAAATCTGAGGTGAGATAATACATAAGTAATGCAGAATGTAATAAAATATTTATAGAACAATGTGACTTTCATTTTGGAGTGCTAATCATGAAATGTGCTGTCTAATACAAGCTGATTCCACTCATTTTTCAGAGACAAAATCTGTTTTCGTATCCACTGGGTGGAGCATACTCACCAAGGAACTCCATAACCAACACCCCAACACCCATTACATTTTGGTACATTGTTCGGTGGCTACTATTTCACATCGACTACTTAATTTTTGCCTTCTGCCAAACAATGACAAGACTTGTTACATATGTGTATGACTCTCCAATTATCTCGCCATTAAGGTCTGTTACCAAAATCTAATATCAGCAAGCATTTCATTGTTCACCTGCCTGTAGAAAAAATTAATATTAAACACAAACAATCTGATTAATAACGAGTAAGAAGGATTGGCTTCAAAACCAATCCAAAAGCAAATAGTGGAAATCAGTAAATCAATATTCTTGAATTTCAAGCTAGTGGAACTAATAACTATTCTTGTAAAGCTTTAAACATATGCAACAAGGCTAGTCATTGTATGGCATATGGAAAAAAAAATTAATCACAGTCAAAAAGTAGCCACTGAGCAATCTAATCAAGTGAATTGGGCATGGAGGTACTGGATGTGGAGCTCCTTGCTGAGTGCAGTAAGCCTCTGAACCCACTATCCTTACTAAGGATTTCAATCTGAAGGAATAAGAGGATCTACAAGCTAAAAATCACACTTTATATCGATTCGACGTTGTAGGGAATCTATTAATAACACTTTTCAACAAAATTCATCAAATAGCAGGCAAGGTTAATTAAGGGTGAACAATGATCTACACTGATCTCTTCATGCACTGGCCTGTATGGTGACCACACCAATTTCACTAACTGAAGACTGTCCTGAATGGCGAGCAGAAGCACTTTGGCCCCTAACATGCATGTTGAGAGACATCACGTCAGCAAAGTCAAGCCTGAACAATCATGCACCATAATCCTGGCTGGCGTCTATTGTCCTGAATGGTGACTGTTCTCAGTGGAGCCGAATGCATTTCGGCCCCTTATCAAATAATCAGTAAGAAATACACCAACCTTTGCACACCGTATATTCATCTCTGAAACAATATTCTTCTTTCTGTAGGCAGCTTATATATATATATATATATATATTTTTTCTACTAGTTACTGCATCCGACGTGGTGTTATCTCAAAATCTTCTAAATGTAGATTGCGTGCAGTCGTATACAGAAACCTTACAGCTTTTTCATCAATGTTCGTCACCAAGTCTTCTGCCGTCAGTAATATTATTATGCCAGCGAACAACTCGAATTCAGCATCCCGCGTGTGCAGCAGCGCAAGAAACTGTTAGCGAACAGATAAATGTAATCATGACTGTTATTGATTCCACTTAGAAATGAGTTTTATTTGCGATGGATTAACCCTTTTCGTTTTGCAATTAAACTGGTTTTGTTTTATGTACATCAAAACTAATTACTAATGTTCAAAGAAGCCAAATCTGTCAATTTTTCTTGTCACTGAATTTATCTCACGCTACCTACTTTTGTCTATAAATTTATTTGTGAGCGATAGTAATTTGAAGTATATTTAAACAAAGTGTTTAGCAGCAAAACTAATAAATCATGTTGGTAAAAAAGGCACCGTTGGGTTATTTGCAATTAAAGTATTCATTACTTACAGTTCTTGGAACTACAATAACTACTTATGAAATATATTACCATAACCCAAAAACGTACTCCCGGATTCCACCTACTCGTGGTTACACCGTGGGTGAAAAGTCACCTTTGGCGAGACTGTGTCACTTATAGTCACGTCTAAGAACTTCACACTCCAAAGCTGTCTACATTTTCCTGCTACTGGTAGTTGCACAACCTTCGGCTGCTGGAGCCTTTAGTAAGGTCCTGAGCAACATCGGGACTCTTTCATAGAAATTGGTCCTAGGGTAATTATAGATGAAAAATAATCCAATAAAAGTACAGTAAATCGACAAAGGAATGATGTATGATATGAATCTCCTTTCATTATGTTTTTAGGCTTAACCAGCTTAAGCCGTTACGATAAAATGATTATCACACAGCAATTTATGACAAAGTTATGAATTGTTATATATTATTTGTTCTGATCCATTATCATACCTATGCAGTTTCTTACATTAATGGGTAAGTGCATTAACAAAGTTCAAAAAAATTTACTAAATAATTCTTTGTTTCACTGCACAGAATATAAACTGATTTGAATGAGAAAAATAATATATTAAATCTTTATAAGTTCTTAAAATGCATCCAGAATCTATGTTATGAGGGGCAAGAAGTGATACCATGGTTTATCACATTTTCCAAACAGCGTTATAATTAAAAATGTAAGATGCTGTTGAAAGAAAAGTGACATAAAGTACGAAAACAAGAAAAGTGATGGTACGTTTATATGGTCCCTGCATGACTTTTGGTCGTAAAAAAGAATTGGTTGTTATATTATATAATGCTGTAGTAGACTGCACTCTAGCTGCTTGGTTGTTAGTATGATAACAACGATAATTAATATACTGTTTTCAGTCGTAACCCCTACCCGAGGCATGACCATGTATGAATCACAATGGTTTGAACTTGCACAGACCATTACATTGTAAAGTACAAAAATAAATTTGAAGTTTCATCATAGTTAAATGCATTTACTTTAATCATATGGTTTGGCATACAACCAGTCTTTGCCTACAGGTACCTATAATTATGTTCTTAAAAAGGTCCTCATCAATGACACATCCTTTTAGCCATGAACCTGCCATTGAGGTGGGGATGTTCCATCAATTTTCTCTATCAAAAAATATATTGAAATTCTCTACTTTTCCCTTCTTTTTGCCACTTACATCCCTACATCACCTTACATTTATGACTGATTCATTATCACTTATTTGGCACTTCTATGCCTACATCATTTTACATATATGAAATAGTTTTCTCATTTCTGAATTTGCTGATATACTGTAAGTTTTCTCATTTCTGAATTTGCTGATATACTGTAAGTTTTCTCATTTCTGAATTTGCTGATATACTGTATACTTCACGAAAGAGGGAATGGGACAAAATAGACAGTAAAATAGGAGGTAGCCTCTACAATTGACCACCTACTGCTGGGTAACCTCCCACTCAGCTTCTCAAGCTGAACACATCCATATAACTTGGCCAAAGGCAAGAAAAATTACCTGTATAAAACTTCAACTAATCAATACATCTATTATAACGCAGCAACAATAAAAGGTTCATTTCCTTGGCTTAAGCTGTTGATTGGTGTTTGAGTCAGCTTTATAAAGTGCTGAAATATTAGAGACAACAGATGGAAGATGAATTTTATGGGAGGTTTGGCAAGTCCCTCTATGGTATCTTATTGAAGGTTTCTAGCTGTTTAGTTTTTTTTTGGGTAGAGAAACAGCCAAAGGTAAATGTTAGGTATCTGCTGCAGGCAAAATTTTTGTCAAGATTTTTGCATGAAGATTTGTATTATGATCAATAAGTGTTCTAGCCATCCCTTCATATAGAGTCAATCAGTTCTGTTATATTGTTTAACATGTTTCTCAGTTGATAAGCCCTTTTGTCTTTATTGATTTATAATAAAGCCTCATGTAAAAGGGATTTTTGATTTTCATGAAATGACTATTCATCACAATTTAGCTTCCCTGGATTTACAATGGGATTAAGGCTGGGATGACTGAATGGAGATGGATATAAACAGGACGCGAAAAAAGGAGAAATATGTAGTGTGTTTGAGATGAGCCTGGATGTTCTGGCTGTAAGAGAAATTAATCTCAAGGGCGAGGGTTTGGGATTATCATATGGATGAAGTCTGGGGTTAGTTTGAAGGTGAGAGTAAAGGATGGGGGTGGCACTTCTGACGAAGGTAGAGTTGTAGGATTGTGTGTACAGTAGTGAGCAAGCCCCAAACTGATATTCATGAAAATGAAAGTGGATTACGAGCGGTGGGTATTTAAGTGTTAATATTTATGCACCTAGCTGCAATTGGAGTGAAGAGTAGAGGAGTGTTTTGGTAGAAGTTGAGTGAATGTGTTATCAGTATTGATGCAAGCGATCGAGTATTAGACACAGGTGATTTAGATACAAGAGTGGGTAATCAAGCATTGTAAATGGGAGGCAGGGAGTACCCAGGGTGGGCAAAATTGGTAAACATCTTGTAGAGTTGGGGATGAAAAAGAACCAGTGATTGAAAATACAATACCATGTTTAAAAAAGGAATGTATATCAGTATATGTGGGTTAGTGAGGTAAATGGTGAGTGGACATTATTGGATCATGAACTAATTGATAAGCATGCCAAGTAGATACTCTTGGATGTAGATGTGCTGATAAGGGCAGGTGGTGGGATGTCTAATCACTTACTCGTAGAGGTGATTGTGAAAGTTTGTAGAGGCTTTAAGAAAAGAGGAAATTATATGATTGAGGAGAAAGTGGTGAAAGTCAGTAAGCCTGGAAAAGAGGCCTGTGTGAGGAGATATAGAGAGAGGTTTGGAGAAAAATGACAAAAGGTGAAAGCAAACAGAATTAGGTGAGTCTGTACGAAGTGGAAGATATTTTTTGAAGCAGTACCTACATGTGGAACAGAAGTGTGTGGTAAGCAAAGGATAGGATGTGGGCATGTGAGAATGGGTAGTGAGTAGTGGGATGAGGAAGTCAAGTTGCTATTGAAAGAGGTGCATGGGCATTAACTGCAGGTAATAAGTACAAGTGATTGGTAGATGTACATGAGGAAGTGCAAGGAGGTGAAGGGGAAGGTGCAAGGGCTTAAAAAGATGACAAATGAGAAACACAGTTTAACATTATTGGCAGACTTCAGGGAAAATAGGAAAATTAATTAGGAGGAGATGTACAGTGTGACAAGAAAACAAGTGGGTGCAAACGGGAAGTAGTAACAGGTAAAGAAGAGTTAAAGAGGAGATGGTGAAAGTATCTTAAAGGGCTACTGAATGTTTAAGATGATAAAGTGGCAAAAGTAGAATATTTGGGACATGGAGGTATGCAGAGTAAGAAAGTTGCAGAAAAATGGCAAAGATTGTGGTGGAACTTATCAAGAAAGGGGATGATAGTGTTGTTCATTGGTTACTCAGAATTTTCAATGTATATGACACAAGATGAGGTGCTGGAGGGGTGGCAGAATGCTTGCATGGTGTCACTATATAATAGCAAGGAGGATAAAAGTAAATGTCTGCATGACAGAGGTACAAGTCTGTTGAGTATATTTGGTAAGTTGTATGGGAGAGTGGTGATTGAGAAGGTAGTGTCATGCACAGAGCATCAGACTGGGGAATAACAATGTAGTCTGGTGTAGTTGAGGGTGTGGACCCGGTGTTTGCTCTGAAGAATCTGTGTGAGAAGTAATTAGAGAAAGGAAAGAATTAGCAAATGTTATGAAGCTGTATGCAGATTTATGCATCTGGAGAAAATGTATGACAGAATAAAGTGGAATGATTTATGGGATTTGTTAAGGATATAAAGGGTTGGGGGACAACTGTTGGATGGTGTGAAAGCCTTCTATTGAAGAGCAAATTCATGTGTAACAGTGGATGGAGACTTCAGTGAAAGTTATGGTATACATGTGGGTGTGAGGCTGGTCTGTGTGATGTCACTGTGACTTTTAAACAATATATGTATGGAGTGATAACAGACAAAGGCAAAACTAAAGAAAAGGGGTGCAGAGATGGAGTGTGGTGGTGAGGTATGGTGGCTAGCGACGAGCTTGTTTGTTGATGATACTGTGTTGTTTGCTGAGAGTGAAGAGGTGTTGCAGAAGGTTGTAAGTGCATTTTATGATGTGTTAGCATAGGTGACCAAGGGTAAATGCAAGTAAAAGTAAATTACTGGTGTCTGAAAGCAAAGAGAGTGAAAATATAGACTTTGCGAAAGACTACAGAGTGAGAAAAGTAAGTGTACTAAACAATGTTATAAATATGAGAGAGAAAGACTGGAAGAGGTGGGACAATTTACATATTTAGGAGCTATCTTGGGTAAGTTTGGTGACAGGGAAAGAGAGATAGGGGAAAGATCAGTACAGGGGAGAAGAATCATTGGGTCCCTTAATAGAATAATGAAGGGCTGGGTTGTAAGCATGGTTGTGAAAAGAAGATTAAGAGCATGTGTATGTGCATGCTTGAGTGCAGGTGTGTGTGTGTGTGTGTGTGTGTGTGTGTGCATGAAATGGCCTTGATTTGGGGATTCAGTTGCCTATGCCGTCTCTGGAATAAAAATTCTAGTTTCTCATTTATGATAACACCCAAATCTTTTTTTATTTTTTTTTCCTTTCAAATGCCTGTCAACCATCATGTAACGAAAAAAAAAAAGATTATCTTTAATAGACATATGAAGATGGTCACACTATGACTACTGACTTACTTATGTTATGATACAATACTTTATGAGACTATTGTGTCTATATATGTGGTGAGGAAATACTGTCAATAAGATCCTTATTTACTCTCTAATATAAAAAAGAGCTAAGATACACAACTGGTATACATATCACTTTTAATACTTTGGTAAAATTTAATAAATACCATTTGGAAGGATTTACATACATACTAAGGTAGAAGTAATGTGTGGTTTGCAATTCATAAACTTGATTTTATATTGATCACTTACTTTCTACATGGACAGTCATGAGAAAAATTAATACTAATAAATATGACTACCATGGATTAAATTTACAACTGGACTGTTGGCTGGGAATGTGATGAAAGGTTAAAGCATGTGCATGAAGCATTTATTTAAAAAGGCTTGCAAGAAAGGTAATTGTAAGGAATTCTAAAACTTATTATATTCATCATGTGAAGTTAAATCTATGAAGGGCTTTTGCTAAGATATGAGTGCATGTGTTAGTAGTGTCAATATTCTAGGCAACAGGTTTCTGTTTAAAGTTTATGAAAAACAGCATACATTACGTAACCATTTAACGTACACCAATGTATGAAAGGACAATGATGTAGAATTAGAGTGCAAGAGGGAAATGACCATTTGGATAGTTATTGGATACGAATGTGAAGGAATGTACGAATATATACATAACTGACTGTGAATACAAGGAAAATGGAGGTAAGCCTGTCCTGGAGTGTGATACTGTATATGGAGGTATGGTTAAAGGATGAAAGTGTTACATGAGTTTAAAAACCTCTGTAATAAACTCAGTTAAGAAAATGTTTTGAAGTTTGTCCTTCAATATTTCCTCACAAAACCTAATAATCTGTTGTGGTTTGTCACACACCCTCATTATGTGTTCAGGTTTGTCTCTCTGGTTTCTCACACACTCTCAAAATGTACTGAAGTTTGTCCCTCACTGGATTCTCACAAACCCTCTTAATGTGTTGACGTTTGTCCTTCACTTGTTCTTCACATACTCTCATAATGTTTTTAGGTTTGACCCTTATGGTGGAGTGATAAATCATATATAAGTAGACACTGCCAGACACGAAAATCAGACTGTGTCTGAAACTGACTATTCTGGTGAACACTCTGTTCGATTGGATAAATTCCTTAAATCCAAACATTTTCTGGTTTCTGATGCACGCTTCCTCCTTAAAATTACTGAAAACTACAATAGATCAGTGTAAAAATTACTATGAATTACTTCCCGCACTTTTTTTATTACCACACATCTATCTTATCCTTTCACTACTTACTCGATCAAACCACCTCACACCACATGTAATCCTCAAACATTTAATTTCCAACACATCCACCCTCCCCCATATAACCCTATCTACAGTTCATGCCTTGCAACCATATAATATTGTTGAAGCTACTGTTTCTTCATACATATATATATATTTATTATTCATTATGCATGAACGCTGTTTCCCTTATCAGCGAGGTAGTGCCAGGAAGCAAGACGAAGAAAGACCCATCCCCCCACATACACACATATATACATACATGCACACATATGCACAGTACATATATATAC
>JAUUDW010017882.1:0-10028 GCA_032361385.1 Panulirus guttatus | reverse complement strand
GTTGGTATGTTTCAATGCTCCAAATTAAATGCTTCGTGAAATGGAATGGTGTCCGCCTATCACAGTATACGCATTACGAATACATCAGACAAATCTGAGACCTATATGAATATCTGTCTTTGGAATACAATAGTTATATACAGATTATTTGGCCGTTTAAGAAGATAAAGTAACAAACCTAAACATAAACATTAAAAACATTAGTTTTGGATTTGATCCTTTGCTAAAATATTTCAGAATAGGTTCGTTGAAACTATATCAACCATCTGCCACAATTAATAAAATCTGAACTAATCCCTAGTAACACTTCTTTTCTTAAAATGCCATTTTCATGCACTCTTATCGGAGCTACTTTGATAACTTTCATATAAATGCCGGATATTCTGAGATAAACTATTCTTCCGACGAAGTCTCCCATACATAATTCAACCGTTTTCTTTGTCTCCAAATACTTTGGGTTCCAGTGCTCGCTGAGTCAATCACCACCACCTGGTCAAACACCAGAGTTACGGTTTCTCTGAATTCGTAAAATTATAATGTTTGTGTAAAATTCAGAGGAAAAAATACTTAACTACGTTTTCATCGGCCTGTTATAGCATGACAGAAAAATTATACATATATATTTCAAGAGGTCGCAGTGGTGCGCGTGATCCATATATACAAAAATCCACAGGAAAATGAAACACGATAAGTCTCCAAGTGCACTTTCGTGTAATGATCACATCGTCAGGGGAGATACAAGAATGAGATAGACGACGCAGAACAGTCAGTCGATATACAAGGAAGAGACATAGCTCAAACCAGACTACTACTGCAAGTGGTTACTCTACATGCGAGAAATCACCTTCGGAGAAAGTACAGTCTCAAGGACCATCTCGCTCCTAAGGAAGTCCACCATTCCCCAGCTCCTGAGTGGAGTGAAGCCTTGGACCTACGTGAACCACTAACCGGGGCCCTTGGGTAGCATGATAAATATTGCATTTATTAACCTTAATCTTTTACACTTATAAAACTTAAGCTCCCATTGTCATCTCTATCTTAAGTTCCACTTGCCACTAGAGTGTTCTAAATAATTACTCCGACTTCTAGACGCAGGCGCCTATTATGGAGACCTTGACACGGTGAGGCATTCGGTGATGACTTCCTCCCACTGCAGCCCCGCCCATTAGAAGGCAAGAGAGACCAGCTGTAGAGGAATTCAATGTGCATCAAATACTGTGCATATGGTCTTTAGATATTACGCTGCACGACTCTGGTCTCTGGTGTGGGGTATATCAGTGAGGTTTGCAAGGCTGACAAGTACTCTGGTAGTAATATTCTTAGAGCGTTTGTTGAGTAATATTCCTCCGGCTATCGTCTAGTAATATTCCCCTAATCGTTTTCGAGTAATATTCCATCTAGCAATTATAGAATAGTATACACCTCAAGCGTTTGTCAAGATATATTCCCTCCAGTAATTGTCGAGTAATATTCAACCTAGCGTTTGTCTAGTATTATTCCTCTTAGCATTTGTAGAGTAATATTCCCCTTAGCGTTCGTAGAGTAATATTCACCCTAGCGTATATCTAGTAATATTTTCCTTGGCGTTTGTCGAGTAATATTCATCCTAGAGTTTGTAGAGTAATATTCTTTAGTGTTTGTGGCATTATCAACCTAATTAGTTTCCTGTGCATATTAAGATCTTTGTTTAATTCTTCCTTACATCTTTCTAGCGGTCTAGAAACTTCACAACGCTACGATTGCTAGGTTTTCTGACTCATTATCCCTCACTTTATGACATTTCACATAAATATTTTCCAAGTTTTGTTAATGCGTCCCACATGACACGCAATACCCGTCACAAGTCTTTAGCAATTTTCATAAATCCCACAACCCGAGAGTCTAACGTGTTAGATGTTGCTTATTGCATAGTGATCACGATGGGTATGATACTAAAAACTCCTCTATGCAACATTTCTGTTGTCTGGTGTATGCGATTCCATCCTCTTTGTACGATGCTGACAATAGATTGGACTGTTATGTAAACCAGGATGTAGCATACCTACCACGCAGGAAGCAAGTGTGACAATGAACCTTAATTTGAATATAATTAACAATTGCGATTATATTTTACGGTGAAGGCTCCAGTCACGGACAAAAGTCCACATCAAGGCCGGACCCTTACTGAAATATGGAATTAAGAAAGGGGAAAAAAAAAAACGGAAAGTATTAGGAATTTTTGTCCCCTTGTGTATTGTACATTTACAATTTACATAAAACGAGAAGATATTGAGTTATAAGAGAAGCGTAAGACGGTAATATGTCTATAATTTGAATATGTATATTTTTTTTGCATTAAGTTACCTGACATTTTGTGCCACCATCAGTTACAATGAGCCAGAAGCATTCGACATGACCAGTCATACATAACCAAGGGTCGCACCGTCGCACTTCTTTTGCAACCCCACTTCCGCCCTACGAGTGTCACCTTAATTGACGACGCCTTTGACTGAGTGGCAGGTGACAGCGTGAGACCCCACCTGACCTGATAATCCCCGGAAAAATGTGTTTCGTGTCCCATCTTACAGTTGGACCTGCAGTAATAATCCCTGGCACTCGCACTCCATGTACGGCGGTAGCAGATCAACAGCTGCCGCTCTCAGTCTACCAGCTTGGAGGTCAGAGCTTGCGACATTCGGCTTCGACGTCCCTAATTCCCATTTGGGAATAGCTACTCCTCCTACACCGCCTCTTCAGTACCCTGGTACCGCCGTAGGAAGACAGGTCAGGCAGTCGACTCACCACTAGACTCGAAGTGTACCACTTCAGTACCTGAAGCCTTGGCTATACGACTCCAGACTCAAGCCTCCCTTACTGCATCTTCCCCGTCAGCAGATGTCCTAACGTGACTCCTGACGTTTCAGCTTCCCAGCAGGTTTCACTGTGGTGCCTCATCTCTGACGTTTCATCTTCCCAGCAGGTTTCACTGTGGTGCCTCATCTCCGACGTCCACCTTCGGCAGGACTCGTGTGGGATGTCACCTCTGCCCGCAGCTGTAACTACGAGGGACCTATGGCCACGCTCGCGGCACTCCTGCATCCCTGACGCCTCTTCAGGAGCCGCGATACGGACCACATCCACCTCCTCCTCCTACAGGAGCTCCACTTCGACTCGAAAACCACGCACTTCTTCCACGCGCTCCTGCTTCATCTGGCATCCTCACCAGCACCACAGGACCCCTGCCGAGCCTGTCTCGTATCACTACTTACCTTACTTTACCTCTTCCTCACCATAATCCTGCACCTTCAGTAGCTCATTGCCCTCTGTTACCCCACCTTGTATATCCTTCCCAACAAAGCAACGTTGTTTAACGTGTTTCCGTGTCCCTCAATCAGTATACCACTCCAGTAATCCAAGAACATCCGCTAAATACTCTGTGAATTAAGGTAACTGTTCGGAAACATTATCCATCTCTGAGCGCCTAGTATATCCTGACCTCATCTGTCTGCCATCACCAAACCTTACGTACATAAACAGTTTACAGCTTCACAAAATGTTAAGTGACTGAGGATGTCTCAGGAGGGACAAAGCCTCATAGTAGTGAATGTTGGACGCGTATGAATAGACCAACATCAGTAACTGCCTAGCTACGCTTGCTCTGCAGTGCCAAGCGTCTGTGCATTAATGGCATCGACTACACAGCAGTGGCGAAGCCGCTCAACAGTGCTCACTGCTCACCAAAATCATTGATACAAGAAGCAATCGTAATCGAATCAAATTTGCAAAACAAATCCTTCTCTTGCGATGCTTCACAATGGGGTCGAAGATAGAGTTCACATCATCGTGGAACTGACGTCGGGTCAATAAATGGATACCTGGCTCTTAGTTCACGATAAATGAATTACCAAAGATATTGAAAATAACGCTCAGTAAAATGCCAAGGGGGGTAAGGTCTATAGCAGTTAGATAACGTACGAGAACGAGACCAACAAGTGACATTTCTATCATCTCGGATCTCTGTCCCCCTTGACCCAGAGCTCCTGAACACTGCCTGCTCACAAATCTGCCCCAATAGTTCAAAGGAGGTTCATCGCCGTCTGTTAAGCGTCCTGTGATGGATTATTGTATCAAGTTTCCCGTCTCATATAGAGCAAGTGTGGCTTAGAATATTTTGGTACGAGATGATGAGGTGAATGTGGATCTGATGAAACTCTTTTCCTTCCTTCCTCACAACGAGTTAGACTCACGGAACGCCAGACACTGTGCAAGAGGTAAGGGCACGAGTTGGCGAGGGTAGAATTAAATGCAGGAACAAAGTAATCATTTTTACCCCAGAAAACCTCTCCCATTTCAGTCACAGTTATACATTTTCACTCCTATGTCCATCCACACTTTCACAACTCCTATCCACTCTTCTGCCTCCCTATTCTACACCCTCCCTCTACTCTCCATCCCTCCCACCACTGTGTGCCTGTCAAGACCACGCGAGTAAAAAAAAGAAATACAAAATATGGGAATGTTCATTCTGCGAATGGTAGCGACACGAGACTAAACAATGCATGAGTCCCTGCCCTGCGACACACGAACGTCCCCTTTCCAACGAATATTTTCGTGCAGTTACAGGAAAAAAAAAATTTATTTCCCTTTCGTGGATTTCATCTAAATTCAATTACATCACATTTACGGATGTGCCAATAAAATAACAGGATATTGCTTGACGTGCAGCAGTCTCACGCTTTATGTTTTTGAGTTCTTGTACATAGGTTCTCGAGGGACAATACAAACACTAATATGCGACATTTCTGGTCTCCTTTTGCTCTTCAGTTCCCTCCTCTCATGTTTGATATAACTTGTGCATGTAACAAGAGATTACAGTCGTCTTCAGGACCCTTTACTTGAAAAGATTCGTGGTATTACTCAAAGAAACCGTTTACCAGTGGCTTCAGTATCTTTAAGGGGACGCTACATCCCAATGGAGAGAAACTATGGACTCCTCTCAAGTGAAATCTTCTCCCACGAGACTGTACTCCCGTCAATACTTATGATTTGAACCTGCGCCCGCTCTTGTGGAAGCCAGGAATGTTAACAGCTATGCTACGAAACCCATGATGAAGACTATTCTGTTACAAGTGATTGAAAACCCTTCGTCATATATACGCAAGCAATGGCGTCCCCACAGGTCCATTTCCCGTCAGGCATACAACACCCAGGTCACGTGTTACCGACCATACCGTCCCTTGTGTATCACTTAATGCCTTCAGCACCTTCATTAGTTAACGTTGGAAACATGCAGACAACAGCCTCATTTGCGTGCGTTTCCTCACACACACACACACACAAGCTGTCTTTTATAATGTGTCCAAACAAGAGAAATCCCTCTACAGCCAAGCAGTACAGACTACATCTTTGTTTATCCTGAACTCTATTCGCTCTGGCTCAGTCCAATTAAAGCACACCGCCTACCATATAGCACATGGTTCCAATTCCTTCTATCCATCGCATGACTTGTCCTGCTTAGTGTACAAGTCTCGAACCCACAGCACCTCTTATGCCATCATTCCTCCCTCACCTTAGGTCCTCACAACCTCTCTCCCTCGCTCTATCTGCTCGATCCTCACACATTTCTTTCGCTCCATCACCTCCAGAGACATAGACCATCTTCTTCAGTCCTGCCCCTCATTCTCTCCGGATGCCATAACCACTTTCTGTAAGCCTGGGCTACACTGTCAGCCAGACTCTCTCACTGCTACACCTTTCTCTGTCATTTGCTCACTCGATCACCCACCACCTCACGGCACACATTGTCCACAGGCGTTTTAATGCCCTGCGTATCCGCGTATGTGACCGGTCATGCGTACGCTCGTACGCATGACATCTATGCCAACTGTCACACGAGTCGTATACCATGATCCCCTTAAAGACTCGCTCTACGGTTATGTTCGCCGTTACGCGTATAACGATCGTGTTTCTGGCCAGCAACCTACCGTCTGCCTGAAGCTATGGGATTTGAATTGGAGCCGAAATAACTGCACATCAACGGATATATCATTTCGTATGCATAGTTGTAGTAATTGCCGTTTGTTCCATCATAAACAGCGCGTTTCCACCAGCACGGAACGCCGTTCCGTAAGGAACGCAGAACCGCATTAAGGCCCAGCGTAACATCAAAGGAGCCACTGGGGGACAAACCCATCCATATATCTCCCAGACGCACAGGTACTCACGAATGGCCTAACAACAAACACCTGTTGTAGCAGCTGACGTATAACACATCTCCAGAGGAGGGCAAGAGCAGAGGCGGTGGCGGCGGCAGCAGCTATGAATATGGACAATGTAAATATTTGAGGTTGGAAGCTGCGGAAGCTCAGCATTTGGGAATGACTATTGTCTTCCTGTTAGTACAGGGTTGTAGACAAAGGGGGCGTAGTGTTGCTACAGGTTGTTGTGGTTTGTCGTTTAGCAAAGGGGCGTTAGTAGTGTATAGATGATTAATAGGGTGATGATTATCTTACGTTGAGGAACGGTGATTAATACATCGTAGGCTCAAGACTTTTTAGGCGTCTTGGACATATAGATAAAAGAACAAATTGATCAATTAATGAAAGGTTAGTCTCATTATAGAACCTTTTCTCATTCTTCGTAATTTTCCCGTGTGGCGAATTAGCTTAAGAAATAGGCAACAACTGGCTTATCTTAAACCAGTCACGTATGATACACCGAAAACCAAAAGACAAACCCCACAGACCCTTCCATGATTTCCACAGACCACCTCATTTTTCGTAGTTCAGTCCAATGACATCCACGTCGCCTCCCGTATACCACATCACTCCACTCCATCCCGTGCACGCCTCACACATCAGGGGTGAAAAATTTCTTGTCATAAGCACCACAAATTTAGTACGACAAAATGAGTCTCAGATTTATTTTGACGCAAATCTAGTCTTTGGTTTAGTAATGCTTGTTGCAATTCCCCATGTTGACAAATGTGTGTTTGAGTTTCGCTCATAAATTATAAAACCTCAGTCGACAATACACACGAGAGATGTTGACGCGAGTAGTCAAGGTTGTAGAAAAAACAGAAAACGTGAAAATGATAAAAGATATCAATGCAATGGATAGTAGTCGATAGGCAACCACTGAGCTGTACTACTCGCCTAGGTACCGGGAGGGATAACGACGGCAGCACATTGAGCCAGCACTTCAGTGTCTGTTTAGTCGTCGCTCCTGTCTCACCCACCACAGACAGGGAGAAGGTGGCAATCAGTCCACAAACATATATGATCCCTCCTCGTACACAAAGACTTACGTGCAGCGCACGACATTCTAAGTGACTGTATGTTGATATTGCGGGTGCCAAGCGTTGGCCGAGTCTCTTGACAAAATAGAGTGTTGATTGGGTAAGTACTATTCACTCTCTCTCTCTCTCTCTCTCTCTCTCTCTCTCTCTCTCTCTCTCTCTCTCAGCGAATGGATCCTTCCTTACAAAATTACCGGAATGCTTTTTTCTATATGCGATATAACATCAATACAACAGACGCTTTTGATGTCAACTATACAGATTTCCAAAAGGCTTCTGGAGTAGTCCAAATAAATATTGTTACATGTGATTTTTATGACATCGTAAATGAAAATTTAAACTATGGAAAAAAATATGACTAACAGAAAACAAGTAGTGATGAAAAGATATATCAATCCTAAGAAATTAGGATTATTATTAGTGGTGTATTACAAGGTTCATTCCTTGGCCCAATTCATTTCTTATAGATTATGTAGATCTAGGCAAGTCAAACTCAGTCTACTGACAGTACGAAAATTGGTTCAAGAATATAAAAGATAAACGAATTATCAACAAATTTATTAAATGAATTGTTTACCTGGTCTAGAAAGCGGCAAACAAGATTAAGTGTAAACAAGCGTCAAGAATTAGCTATTAAAGACTGATGCAAACCAGAAAATGTAGAGTCCAGAGTATTTAGAAAAACTACCTTTAGACACGATATAATAGAGGTTTCTTTTGTGTTACAAGTATCGATGTGTTGCTTAAATAAAGCCGCCGCTCAAAACACGACCAAGTTTTTAGGATTCGTTGAAATACAATTTCGCCTCAAACACAACACAAAACGTTATAATCCCTTGTACTCAAACTGACTACATCTCCAGTGTATCGTATAGTTTTAGCCTTTACGGAAAAGGCCAAGTGGGTTAGAATTCAATAAATAGCAAAGAAAAGGCTTAAAGTTATAATCATCACGACGAGAAGTTAAGAGGAATTGAGCTATCGTCTCTATAGAAGTTGAGGGTCTTTGGTAACTTACTAAAGTAAGAGTCTTCATAATACTCACTTCTATAGTGTTATAGACACACTGTTGGGCACCTAAAAGGTTCCCGTAGCAAACATTTAACCCAAATTATGGATATATTTTTCCAGTCTCAAACTGGCGCCGCTCCTAGAATAAACTGGCGCCGCTCCTAGAATGAACTGGCGCCGCTCCTAGAATGAACTGGCGCCGCTCCCAGAATGAACCGACGCAGATCCCAGAATAAACCGACGCAGATCCCAGAATAAACCGACGCAGATCCCAGAATAAACCGACGCAGATCCCAGAATAAACCGACGCCACCCCCAGAATTAACTGACGCCACCCCCAGAATCAACTGACGCCACCCCCAGAATCAACTGACGCCACCCCTAGAATCAACTGACGCCACCCCTAGAATTAACTGACGCCACCCCCAGAATAAACTGACGCCACTCCCAGAACAAACTGACCCCACTCCTAGAATAAACTGACGCCACTCCCAGAATAAACTGACGCCACTCCTAGAATAAACTGACGCTACTCCTAGAATAAGCTGACGCCACAACTAGAATAAACTGATTCCACAACTAGAATATTTTGACGCCGTAACTAGAATAATTTGACGCCACAACTATAATAATTTGACGCCACAACTATAATAATTTGACGCCACAAGTACAATAAACTGACTCCACAACTAGATTAAACACGTCACTCCTAAAACTACAATAAACCGATGTCTTCCTAATACTAGAATAAACTGATTTCACTACCAAAACTAAAATAAACTGATATCACTACTGAAGCTAGAGTATACTATAGTGTCTGCTAAAAGTAAACTGATGTCACTGCTGAGACTAGAATAAACTGATGTCACCACTAAAACCAAACTATTTACAACTAACTAGTAAATCAAAGGACCAACCAGGCATACATGTACATACAAGATCCTTGTTTCCTTCAGAAAGTACCCTTGGCTACAAAATAGGACTTGTGTTACATGTTTATTCCACTTACTCGCGCGTAATTTTCCTCAACCCTCTTTTGGACATAAACTGTGTAGCGGTAAGCCCTAATGACCTATATATATCCATAGGCAAACTGGTACCAGACTCGCATAGGTTGGAATCCCGCTCGCAGCAGCAGGTCACACAGTCCACACAGCTGTTCATCCTTCAATAGGGTCTGGTCGATAAAATAGGTACCTGGCATGATCTAGGGTGTGTGTGTGTGTGTGTGTGTTGCTCAGAGTGTACAATCTACACCGTAATAACATACTAATCACAGAAAAAAGACTAATGCAGTTGGAGAATTGACACTTCAGGAAACAGTCTGGGAAATCCATCGCAACCGTTAAACAGTACTACCTTCCATGTTACATTACCGTTGTACGCAAAAAGAATAAAAAGCTTACTTCACTCTGTGTAGAAGATTATAATACTTTGCTTTCTTGAAAAGATAAGTGTAATTTTCCTTTATTTAGTCTTATAGCCTTATGGATTTAAAGCAATTCAAACTAATCCCCTTAAATAAAGTCATTCACTATTGTCCACATTCTTTAAAAGACGTCTTACCAAAGCAGCTTAACCAGGAAACGCATAAAAGACCAGAGCACAAATTCTACCGATACATTATCCAGAGTTACCAACAAACCAATCATCGTTAAAACATTAAGGAAACCACGAAGCACTTACACAATACGATATAAAATACTCACGTTTGGAAGTGGTGGAATCCAAGACAAACGGT
>JAUUDW010017871.1:0-10028 GCA_032361385.1 Panulirus guttatus | reverse complement strand
TTCATGAGGAGGTTTGATACGCAAATATGGACTAATTAAGGATAGAGTGAGGGAGAAGTGGTGGATCTGTCATAATCCAATGAACTTTTGCTACTTGTCCAACTCGAGAATCATTGCATGTGTTGCTGAGGGAAATTGGTTCGGCAGGGGTTATAAGAATGTAATATTAACCAGAAAGGGCGCATATGGTATAGTTGAGACATAATGATGTAATTGGTACAACTGGAATGCATATTGGAATGCATAAACATGGGAGATTAGGTGTAGCACGTCTTTTGAAAATGAAATTAAGTAAAATTTGACTCCCATGTTTCCTTTGTGAGGGTAGTGAGCTTTTAATGGGTTCTTTTGATTGTTGGATGATTTCGTATGTCCATGAGGATATAGGGATCGAATTACTGGATGATGGGATCTTCTCTGCACACTTTGTGTTTCTGATTATTCAGGAGTTATGTGAACTTACTGTTTACCTCTCAAAGTAAGGAACCATTCTTCGTGACTTTACCCCTAATGAGGTGTTTGATGTTGAAAGATATATGAATGAGAATTAACTGTCCCGTTCCTCAGTCATTTACAGTGGCGTGGATGATTCACGACTAGAGCATAAATGAACCTAGACCATAAGTGTCAGTTTTTAGAAAAACTTACTTTACCCATGAGTAGATTGTAGGCATGTAAATTTTTAACTAGTAATATTATGAGTTTAGACATGAACTAGATTCCAAAGGTTTAGGCCCGTCAACCTAAGTCCCTGTGGATCTCTGCCCACCTTGATTTTGTTAACTGTTAATGAACTACATGTTCCATCAACACCAGATTAGTGACATCTGTTCAAATCATTATTTCTGTTTGTCTTTCATTTAATAGTTTGATAAAGATATGAACCTCAAGATGTAATTATGATGTATATGCTTACCTCAAAAGATAGCATATAGCCATATGAGTTGAGGGAATACTGGTTTGTCTTGTCTATTGCTACCTTCACATGCACCACATATTTTATGTAAGCTTTGAACATTGACTGATTGTGATCTGCAGTGATTGTGTAGGGTATAGAGAATATAATAATATTTGTAGAGCATAACATGGAGCTTTGAATTTTGGGATTAATTGATGTAAGATAACCTCACCAAACCTAACTTAATAGTCAATACAGGTTGAGCATCCCTAATCCGAAAATCCGGAATCCTAAACTTTTTGAGCGGCGACATAACGTTACAAGTGGAAATTCCACACCTAAACGCATTACTGTTTCAATGTATCATTGGTATTCCATATTATTTTTTACTGTTAAGTACTTGTGTGTGAAAAGTATACGATAATGATTGCTTATCAGTAGTATATAAATTTAAAGTTAGGAATGAAGATGATGCTAAACAACCACAGATTGTCTACATGAGTGGCTAAGGTTTTGACACCGTAGCTTTCTGATAGTTCACTGTTACACAAACATTGTTTCGTATGCAAAATTGTTAAAAATATTGTATATATTACCTTCAGGCTATGTGTATAAGGTGTTTATGAAACATAAATGGATTTCTTGTTTAGACTTGGGTCCCATCCCCAAGATATCTCATTATGTATATGCAGATATTCCAGAATCCGAAAAAAATACAAAATCCAAAATATTTCTGGTCCCAGGCATTTTGAGTAAGGGATACTCATCCTGTAGTAGAAATTTATCTATTTTGTTGCTTACATGAATTGATAACGTATAACTACCTGAGTTGAGGGTGTACCGGTAGGATATGTCATGCATATTGTTACATTGCACACAAACCAAATATTAACTGAGTAGTTATCTAAAATGACACTGCATCTTATCCAGCTTTGAATATTGACTCACTATGGTTTACAATGATAACCTAGGATAGGTAATGGTGTCTTAGGTTAGGTATGAAGGGCAACGAGGATATATGTCACTAATTTTTTCCTCCCTTAAAAATAATGAAATTCCACTAGAAATTAGTGTGTTGGTATGAGTTATTGCTTTGTGCAAATATGTTCCAGCAAAGTTAGTTTAGGTAAGCACTAGAGTGTATTTGTTCAAGCCTGGCTAGTACCTATGAAACAATCCATGTTAAAGTTACATGCCACCAAAAAAGGTACAAAAAACAGTACCAGAGGTATGTTCAATGGCACTCTTTTCACACAGGCATTGTTTGAATATTACCTTTGTTTGAGATTATCTCACTGATGTGGTACTAGGTATTACTTATATAATCCTTTATTTCTTTATCATTTCATTAACTCCATGGCATGTTATGTTGGTAAAACTATACCATCATATTTTTTTTTGGTTGTACATTTGCAGTTTCTTTTTCCACTTGCTCTCTGTAAGAAAATGAGAGATTCTAAGGTGTACAGTATTAGGAGAAGCCTCATCAGGTTGATGTTTACCTGAATGATGGCAGCTTCTTTTTTTTTATTTTATTGGTATGATTCATTCATGGAGTTAATTTTTGCTGTTCATAGATTTTTTTTTCTGTTGCTAATATTCAGTCTGTTAATCCATATGGAATTATGTTTTATTAATTGAACTTCTTCTTTTTCAGTTCTGGATGAAGCTGATATATCCTTACTGAAGACATATGTAAGTTATGAGGATGCTGAAAATTTGATTATAGTAATTAGTAATAAAAAGTAAACAGGTTTGATATTTTTCATGTTTTCATAATTATAGTTGCACAGTAAGTCCAAGTATGTACTGATTAAGGTAATGAGCTTCCATGAGATTTAGCTGCTTAAATATTTCATGATGCCCTTTTAAACCTTTGGTGAGGTAAATACAATAATTTTATGTGATTAGTGGAGGTATAGTTTCAGACTAAAAAAACTTAAATTTGTTCATATAATTAACTTGAGCATAATTTTTGAATAGAATGACATGCAACTCAACCTGATGAAATGTTTGCAATGGTGTGCATTCATTAACTTATATTGCACACCTGCCAGGCATATGTGGTACTCCATAAGTATTTTCAGGCATACCAAGTAAGTTGTGTGATATTTTTGTTTTCATCACAATCAAATATGATTTCTACTGGTTACAATCTTGAATATTTGTTATCTTATAAGAGCCACACGGTTGCAAAAAGATTATTACATAACTTGAAGGCGTAGATCTTGAACAGGCTTCCTTGACATCTCTGCATGTACTGACCAGTATATGAGAAAACTTTTGGGATGCCAGTATGTTTCATCCTGAGACAGGTATTCAATACATGTTTGGTTCTCATGTGATGTCAGTTGCTCTCAGTTTAGTGTTTGCATATGAGGTCAGCAGCCTGCTAAGGGTTGATAGACTCAGATGTCCCTCCTCACAACACTATGGTTTCTTATTTGGATTTTGCGCTCTATTTCCCAAGAATCTGATTTCCAAAAAAATGAACTTAATGATTAGAAATTTTTAACAAATTTTTATATGGTAAGACTGTAAAGTTTCCAATTCTGGCATCAAGATTTCTTAAAAACAATAATTGGTGGCTGAAATTATTTGCTTTTGTGACAAGAACAGGAAAATACAGCAGTTGTGGATTCATAAATTAATGCTGTAAGAAATGACAAAGCTGTATTAAATTCATCCAAGGTACTCAAAACACTTTACTAGTCTTTTTTTTTTCTTTTTTACCCATTGGTGGCTCCAATCACGGACTAATGTAAAAATCAAGGCTGGGTCTCAATTGAATTATAGAGAGTGATATAATAGGGAAAATGAGGAAACAAGGGAGATTATTTTAAAAGACATCTGAAACAGATATTATTATGATCCTGGAGATAATGTTCTTGTGCTGTATGTAGGTTAAATTTAATTTTTCATAATTTAGTGTGATGTGTGACAGAAAACAAATGCATAAGGTATACAGCAATAGCCTACTGATACTTTGTTCAGATGAAATATGAAAAGGTAGACATAAATGAACATATATATACATAAACATCAATGAATAAACAATAAAATACTTTTAGTGAGTACTGACTGTCCTTTAGTCTTACTTGGAGAGCTCGCTCTGGCTAAGAACAGCTTTCTTTATACGAGAGGAAGGCACGCTGGCTGCTGTGAATTCAGATTCAAAACTCCATGACTTAGATGGGCATGCATTGACAAAAGTGAGGTGAAATTATTGAGTGAACAAGGGAGCATGGATGATTGTGTGGAGTGTACCTTGGTGAGAAGAGTATATGTTGCAGAGTGCATGGAGCACCTGTTTAGATAATGGGAGACAGATATGTGGATGATGTTCATGAGGTGCAATTAGCACAGAGCTGATTATATTATCTGTTGTCCAACAAGTACATCTTCACAAAGTGAAATCTTTAAGCTACATATACCTGATTTCTCTACCACTTGGCTCAGGGCCTTCTCTTTCTGAAATCTTGGTAATGCCCCTTTAAGCAGGAACATTTGCTTTTTCAAGTCAGTTTTATGTGGATAAGCACCATAAAGATATTTTTTTCTTCTGATTTCAGGGTCAGGGCCCATATACCAAAGTAATTAAGAATGTTGAAGATGATATCCAGAAAACAGTCAAAAAAGTGAATGATTTGACGGGTATTAAAGAGTCTGACACTGGTTTAGCTGTACCTGCCTTATGGGACTTAGCGGCAGACAAACAAACTCTCCAGAATGAGCAGCCTCTTCAGGTAACATCATTGTTTTATAGTATGTATTATGAACACAGTCTCAGTTTGATTGGGTAGTATTTTCAAAGCTTATTTGGTCATCCTGAAGTTTAGTGGACATTTGAATTTATTTATCTTGAGGAAATGTGATTTGACTGAAAATTATGTTTTACTGATATATCAGGAATAATTTAAGATTATTTTAGATTAAGTAGATTACCCGCGAACTCTTTTGTACTGAACCGTTTAACAACAAGTATTGGAAAATGAGCCATTCTTTATTGAGTTTAAATTTTGGTTTATGTACTTTTATCTTGAAGATCTAAGTTATGTGTAATGCACTGATACCAGAGCCCTCTATCCACAGCCAAGCCCCACAAACCTTTCCATGGTTTCTCATGACTGCTTCACATGTCCTGATACTAGTCACTGACAGCACAATGCCTTCTGTATACCATATTACTTCATTTTGTTCTGTGCCATGCTCACCTTATACATCTTGCATGTTCAGGCCTCGGTTGCTGAAAATATCTTTTATTCTATCCTTCCACTTCTTCCTTGTTTTCCCCTTCTGCATGTTCAGGCCCTGAACATTCAAAGCATCTCTCTCCCCCTACTTCCACCTCCTTCTTGGTTTACCCTCTTTCCTTGTTCCCTCCATTTCCGACATGTATGCCTCCTTAGTCCTCCTTTCCACATTTCCACATGTTCCAATAAACCCTTATGTTCAACTGTTTCAGCACACCCTCTGCATATGTCTTATACATACTTCTTTTTCTTCCATGCTTCTCTCTTTCTCTCATTTAGTATTTGGACAACCCACCTCACATCACATTTTGTCCTCTGAAATTTCAATACCCAAACATCCACCCTCTCTGCTTTTCTCTTTAGTGCCCATTTCTTGCATCCATACAGAACCATTAGGATTGCTGTACCATCAGACATATCCATCTTTGCCCTCACAGCCAGTGACCTCATTTCACACTCTCCTCAATATACCTGGGACCTTTTCCCTTTCCCTCACCCTTTGGCTTAGTTCAGTTACCATGATTCCATCTGCTGCCATGTCCACTCCTAGGTATTTAATAAAACACTATACTTCCTCCAGGTTCTCTCCATTCAGTCTCTCACTCCAACCAGAGTGCTTTTCACCTCTGCTGAACTTAATCTCTTTACTCCTGACTAAGGTTTCCTTTCCACCCCAGAGATTTCATGGTTTTCAGTTTGTTTAAAGAAAATTTAGTAAACCATACAGTTACAAAGATAATCATATAGCAGTGAAAGAGATCTCTTCAAAAGTGTAATTTGTCGACTGCTTTCCCTGATAATATGTAGGAGTTTTGCAGGTCTTTCTGCATATATCACCAAAAAGTGTGTGAGTAAGGGGAGAGTGCCAAGAGAATTTCTTCTGTACTTTTTTCATTTTTTATTTTATATATACTAAAAAATTGATTACGGAATATTGCTATGTTTTCTTTTATATCATAAATCTCATCTTGATGTAATTATTGTGATTCACTAATGATTTATTATAGGAAAATGACAAAAGTTTTTGAAATTGCCAGCTATCCTAGTAGAAGCACTGTTGTCAAAGTCAGGCAGACGCTGGAAACACTGCCTCCAATCTTGCTGGAAACACTTTCACCTGCCTCATATTAGTAATTTTTCAGTGCTCAAAGAGTCATTTTCTGCAGAATTACTCTCCACATGACTTAAAAAGACAGAGCATTACCATCAAATTAATCAGGATCATCTTTTGCCTGGTCCTTCAAATGTAGCTTTAGCTTCTTAGTTTCCTTCTTTGAAAGCTCTGGGGAATTCGCTGTCATTGGCATGGCCGTAGGATTACTGACTGGAAGGAGAATTTATTATGCGCTGCCACCAAAGTAAGCAGCCATGCTCGGCCAGCAGCCTTGAAATAGTGGCACAATACTTGATGTGTTTATATTCTTATAGAGGAATTGTTACGTAAATACCCACCTAGAGAAGTAAAGGGTTTAATAACCTTAATTTTTCACTTTAATTGTCAACTTTCTCTCTTGGCACACTTGCCCAGATTTAGAAACCAACTTAGTTTCCTACTCAAACCTGATACCAGAGCAGTGTCATCGGCAAATTACAGTTGACTCCCCTCCCAGGTTCCTTACCTCCAACAGACTGCAGACCAGCCCTTCTCTCCAAGATCCTTGCATATGCCTCCTCACCACCCACCTTCTCCTGGAAACACTGATCCTTCTCAGTTCCTACTCACATACGTACCTTACACTTCTGATAATTTTCCTGCACTGCATTCCATAGCTTTCCTCATACACCTCAGATTCATAACATCTTTCATAAAGCACCTCTGTCAACCCTGTCTTATGCTTTCTCCAGATCCATAAATGCTACATACAAGTCCTTTTATTTTTCTGTAGGTATGGCTCCCTTAGATTCTTCCTTTACCATTCCTGAAGCCAAATTGTTTGTCTCTATTTTGATTCTCTGTGCATGCCACCACTCTCCCTTAGAACTTACCAGGCATGCTCATCAAACATATACTTCAGTTTTTCAAGAAGAAATTCTTTTTATATAATATAAGCTGTTTGCAAGGGCATGTTTGATTTATGTTAACCTCATGATTAAAGTTATGAATTTGTCTTCCCAGGTTGCTCGGTGCACTAAGATCATTAATGCAGACTCTGATGATCCTAAGTATATAATTAATGTCAAACAGTTTGCCAAATTTGTGGTGGATTTGGCCGATTCAGTTGCACCAACCGATATTGAAGAAGGAATGCGCGTAGGGTAAGATGTTAGCTTGATGCTTTTGTTATGAATACATGATTTATCTCATTATGTCTTTGTTTTGCTGAATATGGAGATGAAATTCTTGACCAGTGTGTTTTTCTCAGGTGACAGAGAAAGGTGTTACTCGCATCTTTTTCCATCACTTTTCACCGTACTTGTTAGTGGCTTCATCTGTCTTACATTGGATAACACACAACCATGTAGAATACACTCTGCTTAATGGACTACTTTATAAGTTACTTATACTTGACAAGGTCATTATAAACAACTTCTACTCTCTGAGTTTACAAGTGAAACTCTGAATTTGAGTGTCAATGACAAAAGGTGAGAGTCATCATTTTATCTTCGGATAATCTTTTCTGTCAATTTTCAAAATGCAGTACATTTGATAGAGGCACTGGCATTTAGTCTAGGTCACTTTCCAATCCAGCTTTCTCAGAGATTGACATAGTTCAATCTTGTCATAAACATTATTTTCTGAGGCCTATCTAGTGTTTTGGCACAGTCCTTGAGTACATAAGGAAAGATACATTCAGAGCCTTATGCTGCTGTGGGTCTAGATCTTTTTTGAGACTTCTGCTATTTTAATAATTTCCATCATTTTCACAAATCAGCCAGGAAGGGGTAGGAGCTGCTTCTCTTCAGCACTGAAATCACTTTCAACTTCATTATTAATCCCCTCACATATAACCTTCTCCGGTTCACGAGTCTTTAATCTGATTAACCCATTTACTATTGCCATTGCATATATATCAGAGTATTTTATTTTCTGGTCACTGCTGCTAGGCACATATGATAAAAATTCTTGATTGGCCTACCTCTATCTTAAGGTAAAATATATAGCCATTTATGTTGTTGGTGGCAACCCAGATATTGGGGTGGGATGGCACAGGGAATAGATAAAAGCGAGCAAGTATGAATATGTACATGTTTATATATGTATATGTATGTATATATATATGTATATGTTGATATGTATATGTATGTGCATTTATTTGTGTATATGAGTGGATAGGTCTTTCTTCCTGTTTCCCGGCGCCACCTCACTGACACAGGAAACAGCATTCATGTATAAAAGAATGATTACTAAGGATTCTTTTCACTATCTATTATTTTGTCCAAGTGACAGCTTCACAGAATATTTTGTAATGAGGATGCACATTTCACAGTTGCCTCATCATTTCTACATGGGCTGACCTGGATCAATATCAGTTTTGGTCTTTCAGCATAGCTGACAATGCCTATTTTGAAAATTTCCACAAGTGCTGTGTATGACATTGCTGTACTAATATTGTGGTTTGCAACAGGTTTATGTAAGAAGAATTTAGCTATGTATGTTTATCAGATATGAAAATCCTTAATGTTTATCAGTCAGTGCAACCATCTGGATGTAATATGGTTGTGCAAGTAAGAAAGTGCATCACTGTCATTTTCTTCAGGATTTCTCTTTATACTGCTGTATGCTTCATTTTCTTCAGGATTTCTCTTTATACTGCTGTATGCTTATGTACCTGTTCAGTTTCATCATCACTGTAATGATGCAAAATAAGCATCTGTTGAAGTAGAATATTTGGTGTTAGTGCATACTTATAAGGCTAATTATAACTAGTATATGATATAATGTAATATTTTTACGTTGTTGATCACATCAGTATATTATGTGATTCTTTTACAGTGTGGATCGTAACAAGTACCAAATACATATCCCCCTTCCACCAAAAATCGACCCTTCAGTAACAATGATGCAGGTTGAAGAAAAACCTGACGTTACATACTCTGATGTTGGGGGTTGTAAAGAACAGATTGAAAAACTTCGAGAGGTGGTCGAAACTCCTCTGTTACATGTGAGTTCTACTATATTGTACGTCAGTAAAAATCTTTTTTGTCATGTATTTGTAAGCCAAACCAGTCAGCATAATGCCTCAGTGAATAGCATAGCATTTGTGTATGACATTGCAGATATTAGGGCATTCCTAGCTTTTCTAGAGAATGGATGCGAGTGAATGTTGCCTTATCTTTGTCTGCTCCTACACTACCTTGCTAATATATGAACCAGCGAACATGTGAACAAGTATGGTGACTGAATTTGGAAGTGTGTGAATAAAGAAAAGGTTATTAGATTCAGTAGGATTGAGGGACAGGTTGGTTGGGATGTAATTTTGAATGGATGAAAATAGGAAGTGAAGTGCTTTGAATACCAGGAAGTGATCATGGCAGCAAATGGAACTGTGGAAGCGAAAATTAGTCATAGTATGGTTGAGGGGGTGAAGGTCCTGAGAGTCCTGAAGAATGTGGAAAGAGGGATTGTTATCTGGGTATGTTTGAAGGTATAGTAGTACCAACGATATTACATGAATGTGAAGCATTGGTTATAGGTAAGGCTGTGCAGAGGAGGGTGGATGTGTTGGAAGTGAAGTGTTATAGGGCAATGTGTGGTGTGAGGTGGTTTGATTAAGTAATGAAAGGGTAAGAGAGAGGTTTGGCAATAAAAGAGTGTGTTTAAGAGAGCTAAAAAGGTGTCTTGAAATGGTATGGACATATGGAGAGAATGAGTGAGGAAAGGTTGACAAAGAGGATATATGTGTCAGAGGTGGAGGAACAGAGAGACCAAATTGGAG
>JAUUDW010017860.1:0-10028 GCA_032361385.1 Panulirus guttatus | reverse complement strand
CTCTCTCTCTCTTCTCTCTCTCTCTCTCTCTCTCTCTCTCTCTCTCTCTCTCTCTCTCTCTCTCTCTCTCTCTCTCTCTGAATGCTTTAGGTGATTAAAGCGAAATATAACTCACTGTCGTTTTAAAGTGCCTACAGATTAACCTACTAGTTCTGAGTTGGTGATAAAGATATACTCGAAAATCTTTGAGAAAGAGTCAGGAAACATAATAGCCTGATATCTAGCCAACACTTTCAGGTGTCCAACTAGTACTTGGTGAAGGAGCAGTTTCAACAAAGCTACATATCGTGGTACTTCCCTAAACACACACCCTGGAAGTACAAGTTTGACCAGGGCATCCGGAGGATGGTTGAGGTTGGCCTCGTCCAACACTGGTTCAAGGTGAGGCACCCAGGGTGAGGCACTTATTGTGAGGCACCCAGCATGAACTTCATTAAGAATCAAGTGGTCGTAATAGTTATGGTTGAGCATTTACAAGGCCTCTGATAAATTCTTTTACTGTAATTTCACGTTTATTTCAGGAATATTTTACATATTACATAAAGAAAATCATTGTCACCGAAGGTGAAATGAAAACAATGATTTCTTTGAACCTTCAGTTTACACAAAATCATAACCGAAAAAGTTACCTGAAAGGGATAACTTACGTAAACAACTATCGTTTCTCTTGAGGTTAAAGGTATTATCTTTACAAGTAGAGATGGAGTCACTGACTTGTGGGACTGGAAGCACCAGCAACAGGAGACGGCGGAGCAGCAGACCAACATGGTCCTCACCCTCCAGCACCTCCAGGGCGTCTTCTACATCCTTATCCTCGGCTGGGCCGCCAGCGTCGACGTGTTCCTGCTGGAGCTGCTCAGGCACCGCTGCTCTTAGTAACAGCCAGGAACAGCTGGAGCAACTCAGGCAATGCTCTTCATGTCGCTAAGAGCTAGACATTGCAGGTGCTGCAACGGCATAGATGTGTTGATGCTAGGAGGAAGACACTGGTAGTATTGCTCAGGCATCACTGTTATCACCGTAAGAAGGGAGGCACGACTGTACCAGCACGAGTGCTGATAGGATTCTGACACTATTAAAGCTTTTTAGGTAATGTGTCTCTCATCGCCAGGTGTCCGTCGCTAGTAGAGTTGCTCAGGTACCAGTGCTCTTGCCTTTAAGACAGTGACACTTCTCTGATGTTTAAGACACTATTAGTCTCCAAACCAAGCACAGCTCACTGCTTACACACCACTGTTTTTATGCTTGGAGTGTCATATATTGTTCCTCCACAGGCCACCGGGAAATATAGAACTCTCGTGGTAAAAGGTCATATGTCCTGGACTTAGTAATAATCAATCATTAATCAGCACAAAACACTCAGATATCGGTATACACATGTGTTACTACGTCCTCGTCCTTTTTAAGTCAGAATTTCCATATTGGTAAGTTCTAGCACAAGTTACACCTTTCAGCTTCAGTATGATTAACAACTTCAGATTATAATCTCGAGAGAAATAATCATATTTGGATTAACTACAGCACAATTTGCTGTCAAATCTAATAGAATTAAGTTTACAGTAGCTATATTACACTTGACTAATCTAGTGTTATGAAGTTCAATGTTTTGATCAACTACATGTATGCTAGTGGAAAGATTTGAATAATATCAGTATGATAACGAAAATCAGTTAAGGTTGCTGTGCAGGATACAGTAATAGCAGGTGAAGAAAGACAGTGAAGTATCACTGTAATTCTAAGAAACAAGCTCTTATGTAGATTTGGTGTGAGCTGTGATCAATGGAGGATAGGCAGACCAAGCCAGAGTCTAGTAAACAAAAACGGGTGAGCTCCCCTATACACAGATGATGGTGGGCTGACCGGTACACATAGAAAAATGGGCCAATCTCGCCGCATGTAAGGATGAACTTGTCAATACAAAAAGAAAGTGGACCATCCTCTACACATGTAAGGGTGGACTGGTCAGTACACAGGCTTGAATGGATTTACCATTATACAGACAGTGACTCCCCTTGACCATTCCGACTGTCACTCTAAGTGAGGGTCACGTTGCTCTTGTAACTTTAGTTTGATATACAGCACATCATTCTCCTGTTGGAAGAAATATTGACTCTAGTGTCAGATTTCATCTTCTTTGACGTAATACACTGTGTTGATTAAACTTTAGATAAAAATCACCATTTATTTCTAGGTAAATAAGCAAGTAAATCTGGAAGTCAGTAGGTACTCAGCTCTCTCAGAAAAAGAAAATTTAACTTTCTGCTGGTTATCCAAGGGCCTAATAGCCTGGGTAGTTCTAAAGATGAGAAGATCCGACTTTCCTTAAATTATTATTCCTTTATGATTTCATGATTATGTCAAACATACCAGGTATTTGGAAATGTTCAAAGCTTGTGAACTTATATTTAGAAATAGATGCTGTGTGTACTAGACAGAGTTTCATTACATTATTCAAAGATCTCAAGGGAATGGGGTGGAGGGGGAGCAAGAATATTTTGGCCTCAGGGTCCTACAATCCTGAATACGCCGCTGATAACAGGAAGCTGCTGCAAACGAAGGATATTACACTTATGACACTGCTTGCGTGGATAACAGAAATTCGTTCTCAATTTTGCAGCTACGAACAGGAACATGAGTTGTTAGTGGGAGATAAGGTGTGTTATGGTAAATGTAAGCACAATTCAGCCACAATCAGCACGAAACGAATTTCACATCAGGGTCTTCTACACCATCGTTGATCATCCGACTGTAGAACTGGGCCAGGAAAAGGCTTTGTATTAACATGCCAATACCCGTGTCGGTGTACTGACTGACGTGAGCATTTTTGAGGGAAATGATACCAGTGAAATTCGTCAAATGGCTGCAAGGTTGCAACAGGCGTATCCAGAGGACCTAGAGGGCTGCTTCCCTGATGAATTCCTTCAGTACATTCAAAACACAAGAAGCAAGTCGCAAGTGATGAAAACACGCTTTAAATGCACTTCCTGATCTTCACAACTGGATATTCTTTTCCCAACAGATAAGTTACGTTGAAAATTTATATGACTATTATGGCGTTAAATGCTGAAGGGGGTTGGGGTGTAAAATATTTAGAAATAGATTCCACATGAGCGTTACTAAATGCTAGCCCAGCATGCTGTCAACTCCGTAAACAGCTTCTATGAGTGTTATGATTTCGTGATTAGTTTTAAGTGTGAGGAATGATGATGGTTTTGATATAGTGCCTAAGGCCCAAGGTAGCTTAACTCTCACAGGTTGTCATACATGAAATTGCGTATGAATTATTGTGTGTAGATTGAATTATGGTTTTATTTTCTATCATTGGCATTCAAACGTGCTCTTTGCTTTGCTAGTGACCTTTGATCGTACGGACGGCTGGCATATATGTCCGACGAAGGAAGATGTATTTGAGAAATATTACTCTCCCAGACTGATGTGGAGCCAGTCTTGCGCGAACGCGATATCTAATACTATTTCTATTTTAGCTGCTACCTCAGCTGTCAGAGAGCGTTACAATAATCGGCTGTTGTGTGGCTGTCGTCTGCTCTGATGTCATTTCATTTCGAAAGTTTCGGCAAAGAAGGTGTTGGCATATAGAACTATACACAATCATCATAAGTTCCACCGCAAATCGAAAGATTCCTAAAGTTAGTGTTCATGGTTACAGTAGCACATAAAAATCATGCATATATCTATACAGTGATCAAAATCAACCAAAGCTTTGATTGTCAGGATGAGATAGTTTTTTCATTAAGCTAATTTTACATAATGTATCACTCACGGTAAAGTTTAGTTTAGCTACGAGCTTACCCAGAAGATGGCGTTAGCGGCAATATTCGACAACTTTATAAAAATGTTCGTAACCTGAAATAGTTACATTCTCCTTGGTTTAAATTTGTGACGTTTTGTGTCAGTTAACCCGGAGCACTGGCGACGGAAGGATGTAGCTAGTGTGTCTGTGTTTGTACAATTGTTTTACACCCGTTTGTAAGTAGTGTTATCTCAGTGTTACGGTGTGAAATTTTCTTATCCATACCACTAGGTATAAAAGCAATGGCTAATAATTCAAAAGCATATCCATCTAGTGTTCAGACATTCAGAAAGCGTAAACATTCAGTTGTCGATCCCTTGAAGATTACAAGCGTTCGTCACAACAGGAGCAAATGGAGGCCAAATATTACAATGTTGTCTATTTGGAGAGAGAGGTCATTCTGAGGATGATGGATGACCTTGATGGGGTAAGCAAATTTTCGTTGAAATCATAGACATGTTTGACGCTAGCGGTGAATTACTGAACGAGACCTCGAGACCCAGGACGCAAGTGGGTGGAGTTGTTTCCGTATGATTTATCGTCAAATCCTTATTATGCTTTACTTCTGGTGACATTTATAGACAATATAAGTGAATAGTTATATTATCTATAGATTATATGTAAGCTATACATTTCTTCAAATGAATTTTTAAGAATATACTTTCATCACGTGTTTCCATGTCGAGATATCTACTTTTTCATTTACGTTTATTTAAAAGAAACTTTAGATGAGCTTTTCAGGATTATCTAGATAAAGACAAAAATTACTGGGTACTTATATCTCAAATAGAACGTGTTTTAGCAAACTAAGACGTAAACGTCTTTGGCGGTAGCGTGAAACACAACGAGACCCCGAAACCCTGAGCAGGTGGGAGTCACCTGAGTGTTATGATGCCGAAGTTTTCACGTAAACATTTACAAGCTGTATTTATATTTTTGTGACGTCTTCTGATGTCGTAACGTTCGTATTCTATGATAGGTCTGCTTGGTGACGTAAACTTCAAAAGGTTTTTATGTAAGCACAGAAATATACGATTTTACTACTTTTTACAGTTCACTCTAAATTATGTATCCTGCGCATTACATACGCCAAGATTATCTTAATCTTTTAGGCGTGTGGATTCTACTTACACATGATAGTTTTTCATATGTTCCATGGAATAAGGTTTACATTGTTTCTTTATAATATCCCATAACGTATTACAGGATGCGATCTTGATAATTCTTCTTTCTTAAAAATACTACCCTTCTTTACGACCTCATGATATTCCTTAAATTCAGTAACCCGTTGTCTTTTAGTACACCTCCAGGTCGTCTTCAGTTGTACCCCGTAGTTGTCTTCTGCTGTACCTAGAAGTCACTTTCTGCTGTACTTCCAGATTGTTTTCTGCTGTATCTGCAAGTTGCCTTTTGCTGTACCTCCAAGTTGTCTTCAGCTGTACCCCTAGGTTGTCCTCTTCTGTACCTCTAGTTTGCCTTCTGCTGACCTCGAAGTCATCATCTGTTATACCTCTAGGGCTTCTTTTGTTGTAATAATATAGTTAGGTTAGGATTTTTTTGAACCTCCAGGTTGTCCTTAGCTGTATACCTAGGTCGTCATCATCTTTACCTTAAGGATGTCTTCTGCTGCACCTCCATAATGTGTTCTACTGAACCTCCATGTTGTCTATTGCTGTAGTGCCAGGCTGTATTCTGCTATAGCTCCAGGTTGGACTATGCTGTACACCCAAATAGTCATCTGCTGTACCTCCAGGTCGACTTCAGCTGTACATCCAGGACAGGACTCCTGAGAAGAATTTTATCAGGGGGTACAAAGCTTCTTTCGGGCGCTTTTCCCTTCTCCATTAGTCATCACTACAGTTTTATGCCATGAGCTGTAAGGCCAAAAAGGGTATGGAAGATGAGAGGTGGGAGGGAGTGAACGCTCAGTTGATTATCTGCATTTTCTGAGATCCCAGGAAATTCCCGGGGCCCCTTTTAGACCCCGGGCCCGGATACGATGTATCCCCTGCAGCACCCCTCTCAGAGGCCCTGATCCGGGATATTTTTTCCTGTATCCCTATGATGTCGTTGGGTCTACCTCCAGGTTGTCTTCTAGTGTACCTCCAGTTTGTGTTCTGCTGCACCTCCAAGTCATCACCTGCTATACCTCTAGGTCTTTTTTTTTTCTTTTATTGGGAAGGGCCTAAAGGGTATCTCTCTTTGTACATCCAGTCTGTCCTCCGCTGTACACCTAGGTCGTCCTCATCTTTACCTCCAGGTCGTCTTTTGTTGTACCTCCAGGTCGTCATCTGCAGTACCTCCAGGCTGTCTTCTACTGTACTTCCAGATAATTTACTGCTGTACTTCCAGAATGTCTTCTGCTGTACCTCCATGTTGTTATGTGCTGTATCTCCGGGTTGTCTTCTGAAGTAACTCTTTGAAGTAATCTTTTGTTTCTTAAGGTCGTTGTCTGCCGTAACTCCATTTTGTCTTCTCTCGGACATCTAGGTTGGTCTTGGTTTTACGATAGGATCTGCTGTACCACCTTAGTTGTCTTTCGTTGTACCTCCAGGTTGTCTTCTACCGCTCTTCCATGTCTTCTGCTCTATCTGCATTTTATCTTTTGCTATGCCTCAAGGGTGTCTTTAACTGTGACTCCAGGTTGCCGTCTGCTGTACATCCAGGTCGTCATCTGCTGTACATCTAGATCATATGCTGTGTCTCATGAACGTCTTCCGCTGTACCTCCACGTTGCCTTCTAAAGTACGTCCAAGATGTCGTCTGCATTATCTCCAAGCTGTCCTCTGCTATACATATGGAGCATCATCCGCTGTACCTCTAGGATGTCTTCTGCTGTATCTACAGGTTGTTTTGTGCTGTACCTCCAGGCTGTCTTCTGTTGTACCTTCAGGTTGATTTCTGTTGTACCTCCATATTGTCTTCTGCTTTACCATCAGGATGTCTTCTACACATCCAGGTTTCCTTCCAATATACTTCCAAGTTGTCTCCTGCTGTACCTCCAGGTTATCTGTTGCTGTACCCCCGGATCGTAAAGTTAGAATGAACACCAGAAAATTGCCAGATTATTCAGAGTTGATGAACAATATGGTGATATTTTTATATAGTATAGAGATGGCAAAGTGCGTGAGTATAATATAGCACTCAAAAATGTATACAGTGGGTGAATATAGTGTGACCACTTGGAAATATTGTAAAAGTGACGAATCTCGTGAAAGTCTCGTCACTCGTGACTGATGGCTGTCATAACCCTAGACCTACAGGGCGGCGGAAGATAAGTAACATAATTGCTTATTCATTAATTCATTTGGTTGTCATGTTTTAGTAGTTATAGGTTGTGTCTTGCGCGTTGTTTAGGAATCATGTTAAATCAAATATATGTAATATGTTGGACGTTCTGTGTCCATCATGTTTCATTTATTATCAGTAATATAAGTTGTTTGTCCATAATGTTTCAAAAATTACTGATAATGTTGCACTTTGTTTGATGCTCACTTTTCAAAAGTTAATGTTTATGGTGAATGTTGTTTGGCCATCATGTTTCAACAAATATTGGTGATATGTTGCACGATGTTTGGCGGTAATGTTTCATGCATAATAATAGGTTATATATTGTACACTGTTTAACGATCATATTTCATTAAATAGGTTGTATATTTCACGCTGTTTGGATTTTTTTCCTTTTTTATGCAATTATATGCAACATGTTGCACTGTGGCGATCAAGTGATTATGGGTAATATGATGCACGCGGCTTGGCTATCATGTTCTATTAGTTATAATATGTTGAACGTTTCGTCAATTGTAGGTAATATGTTGAACATTGATGATCATTTTTTAGGTAATTATAGGTTGTCAGTCATCCAGGGGATGACATGTAAGTGCTTAAAACCTATGGACTTGGGTAATATATTATCGAATCAGAAAACAAGAACTTAGGGTACACTCAGGCATAAAACAGTGATAGTGTTTTCCAATGTTTGCAGTTCTTAACCAAGATGCATGACTCTTCTAAGCTGCACATCGTATCGTATGATAGTATTACTGATTACGTTACTTTAGATATGACAACGACACATTGCAAGAGTTGGCTATGTTAGTGTGTTTAAAGTTTTTAGTTATGGCTTCCATGAAGTAGCTTCAACATACGATTAAATTGGTTCATAATTCACAGTGTGGAAGCTCTTTTCCTCATTATGATTCTTATTATTCAAGTTCATGAAAATAAAAACTATATTTCATTAGCAAAATTAAGCAAATCAATTAGTGACATGGAATGCGTATTCAGAAATACTTAGAACATGTAAATACATTCTCTTACCAATGGAATAGCTTTTAAAGCATTAGTAACCTGATGGAATTTCTTCTTTGGGTTTCCGCGCTTGGCCTGCTGTCTCATCTGCGTTACGCCTTCTCTTTTGGATCCACATTTTCTCATGCTATTCAGGCTTGAAGATTAGATGAGGTGTCTCAGCTAGCTTGATGATGAACAGGCGTGATTTAGTATCGATGCTGAGACAATATCTTGTGGCATTAATAGCAGTGTTCATGCAGTTGAATGACAGCTCATATTAGCTTGTTCTTATAATCACTGAATTGATGGCAGACAACAATGGTTTCAAATTTGCTGGGATTATTTCATCTTTCGAAAGTCTGTTTTGTGCTGGATTTCCGACTTTTCTTCTGCCTCCCAAGTAAGCGTCCGGCAGTCTTATAAATTGCTGACCGGCGATTCTCACCGCTAGATGTACATTTTCACATTATTATTATTGTTATTATCATTATTATTATTATTAGTAGTAGTAGTAGTAGTAGTAGTAGTAGTATCATTATCATTATTATTATCAATATTATCATTAGCAGTAGTAATATTATTTTATTATTGTCGTTATGTTAAATTAAGTATACGTGCATTTACACAACACGCATACATAGTACTCCCACCAGAAACATTGACGAAATACAAAACATAAACACTAAAGAACACAGAACCCATACACTTTCAGCCCAGGACACAAGCAGAGCCCCCTAAACACAGCACTTAACACTTACAAAAACGCTTAAGTCATGCGCTTAACACTTACACCTTAAGATGCAAGTGTTGCTTCATAGGGCAGCCAGCACTTAACACTTATGCCTCAAGGTGCAAGTAAGTGTCGCTTCAAGGATCAACCAGCACTTAACAATCATACCTCAAGATTTAGTGCTGCTTCAAGATGCAACCAGCACTTAACAATCACACCTAAAGATTTAAGTGTTGCTTCAAGGTGCAGCCAGCACTTAACACTTACACCTGAAGTGTTGCTTCAAGGGGCAGCTAGCACTCACAAGACCCCCAGAAAAGATGGCTGGGTCGCCTCCTTCCATCATCATGCATACGCTTGTCTGTGTCACTTAGTCCAGAATTATGATATTATCAGCTCCTCCAGCGCGCAGGGAGAGTTGTGTTAGAGGCCTCGACACTGCCCTCCCCAAGCCACGGGTGACTGTTATTTGGGTTTGTATCTAAAGCGGGAGGGAGAGGAGAGGAGGAGGAGAAGAGGAGGGAGGTGAATATACAAAGGAGGGTAATGGGAAATCGGGAGGTGGAATTGAAGGGACAGGAGGCGGTTGTGTAAAGGTGGCTGTGTATAAGGAGGAGAAGCAGAGATGTTATTGAGAGAGCATAAGAGGATGTAAAGAAATAAATATTCTTACATTTTTCTTTTTGGTGGATCTGAGAAAAATGGGAGGATTTCTAGCTGTCGAAGGAAGTAAAACAGAAGTTTTCAGTAATGATATACTTACTTACTTATTAACTTACTTACTTCCTGCCCCAGAAGGCCTTTCTATCCTTATGAGGCTCTTGCAGCACATGGGAAGCTAGCCACGTCCACCGGTCGGGACCACAGGTCATTAGGTGTTGTGATGTGTGTGTGTCTATGTGCAGAAAGAGCAGGGCAATTGATTAGTAAGTGCTCGGTGTGTTCTTTAAGGTAGTTGCTTCGTGGGTATTGATATATCATGATATAGTATTATCTATACATCTATATACCCATAATCTATATCTAAATATCTGGGAAACTAATTAGCTATAGAGGACAGTTTAGTGCAGGACTTACCACTACTCAAATAGGAATCATGCTCTTTAATTCCTTGATGAAGGAACGGGAAATGGAAGCGAAAAATAAGAGAAGGAGCGAAAGACAGGAACGTAGAATAGAGAAAAGAAAAGAACT
>JAUUDW010017849.1:0-10029 GCA_032361385.1 Panulirus guttatus | reverse complement strand
ACTCGTCGCCTTACGCCTGTAAAGTGAGCCCCATGAGCAACCTCGCCCTAGCCGGCAACAGTATGGTTCACCCCCTTCTCCACCAGTTATTGTTTTATTCGCCACGTCTCAGCCTACAATACCGGCACTTGTTTTACGACGGCCCGTTCTGTCCTGTGATACGTTTATATCCCGCCTGGAATTCCACTTATAACCTTATCACATGAATGTCAACAAGAAACGTGAACCAACAGTAACATACACTAATTCAGAGCAGATCAAGCGAACTGCTTTCGGTCTACGTTACGTGGATTACATTTAAATGTTTTCGCTAAAGCCTGGCCAAGCGCTACAAACCCATTTTTTCTCATACTCGACTTCCCCTTCCCTCCCGAACGTCACACACCACTTGTCCAAACAGAGCCAACAAACCGGCCGGATCGTCATGTTTTTATCGGATATTCTATGATACATTCACCGTCGCAGCCGCTAGGTCGGGTGAAAGTGGAGATTTCCATAACCTAAACAAGCACGGCAACTGGTAGCAGCTCGCTGCGACCGCATAGGAACTCGGACAGACACCTGGTTGCATAGCTCAATTCTGTTTCCCCCTTTCACACCCAAGGAACATTCTGATCAAAATAACGGGTGAATCCGGGTCAAAATTTGTCCTTGGGCAATATCTACCTATCCATCATGCCCCAAGGACGAACTCTAAGTCTGATAACTGTTTTCTCATGTTTATACAGTCAACATAAACAATGGTTCACTTACACATGGGTAAAACGGAAATCTTATTTACGTCTCCGTGAACGTCATGACTGTGGGTGATCTGACCGGCAGTTTTTTTAATCCGAAATCATTACTTCCCTTAGAAAAATGTATCATAAAAAGATACAGATGATTTCAGTCGCGAAAACTTATATCTTGGTGGCTCAGTGTTACTGAGTTACACAACTAAAGGAAAAAAAAACAACGTGTAAAAGTCAGTCAGCAAGGATGACCGAGGCTGTGGGACCAAAGGCCAGCATTCAAGGTATTTTAGTTGAAGGAATCTTATACATACAACTATTCTATGACTGAAATCTTAATCTGTTTTTCCTTCATTTTTGGTGTAAAATGACTAACATAAATCGTAATACGTTATAAATGACATAAAATTCATTCTCAAATCCGTCCGTAGAAATGTTCAGTAAAATAGCGGTATTTGGCATTTCTGCTGCTACTGCTGTTATGCTCACATGTCTAACGATTTTCGAAGAATTATAAATCATTCAAACTGCGCAACAAAGAATTGTCCCAGGTCTGTATTGACCTATCACGAAACCCAAGTTACACATTACTGATACTTCAAAGCTGAATCATAAGGAAATGTGGAACTTCAATTTTCCCTTTTTTCCCCCCCAAACCGCTTTATAAAGACAATGGGCACTCGCTTGTAAGCTGTACTACATATAAGAAAAAGATAATTTTGTAGCACCAGTTTGAATTATTACCAGTTTTTGCTACCATTTCACCCGTTATCTGATATAAATAGTGGAATGAAGCGTACTCTATTCCCAGCGCACCAACTTCCTGAACACCCCATGTTCGTAAAGGTTCAACCTCTAATAAACCATCAACCTATAACAGATGTGAGAAACATACGTGCAAAACATGAGATTCAAAAGAGGCAATACCTCCCATTGCGGTCTCTGTAACATGCACTCTCACCCCATTTCGCCAGTCGGGGACATAGAAATATCTGCTACATATTTTTAACTAATTGATTAGCTGGAAAATTGCAGTCAGTATCCCCATATTATATTGGTCTGTATCCCTGTATCCTACCCAATTCGCCAGTATGGGAAAATCTAGTGTGATTATCACCCATATTCTGTCCTAGTATCACTATACACCAGTTTCTACTCAAGTAAACAAGATTAGAACAGGACTCAGTTGTTGGTGTCTGCTCTCACTATTTAGAATACCACACGGTAATTCCCCGCCCTTACTCCAGCCCACACCAACCATCCACAAGGACAACCAAGCGACGATTCCTGCTTTTTTAAATTCTTCATCTAACCTCCAAGCACTTCCTGACATCCAACATAACGATAGAATTACGATCACACCAACCACCGTCAACCGCCGTAACTAACCTAAACGCCCACAAGGAACGGCTTGGCAAACCAGTGGTTTGGAAAATCACCCACAAATAAAAATCCGCCTCCTGAGATTTGCTGAGTGAAGCGAGTCTTGTCACAGACGCCGGGTCGGGCGAGCACATCGCTCCTCGCCGCCGTCATGGTCGTTGTGCAACATAACACGAACCAGATTTCCCACTCTAGATCTTTAAACGGCCAGCAATTCGATCATTTTAAGAACGCCGCGCGGACGTTCCCACCATTAGCTCCTTGCCACGAGGTGCGTGATTATTTCAAGCGTGCTGTATGTTCTGATAATCTTACTTATTTAGTTAATACATATGTTTAAACTTGTTCCACTGACCGCAGAAAAAGAAAAAAAAAATAAAATGCCCTGAATACCAGGACTTTAAACAACAAATATGAGCTTGGCTCAAGACATTAAGGAAACTGGAGCCCAATTCGATTTTCCTCAGTAATGTATGATAATATGCCAGTGTTGCCTGCACTCAAGGGACTTCCAACCACCAAACCAACAGTCAGTGTCGCTCCAGATAGCTGAGTCAATGCAATTTCTCCACGTCCTTAAATCACTGTCAACATATCAGACTCTACTGTACTACCAAAAATTGTGTTCTAGTATTTCTAACTATGCTTAACCTCGATAGCGACATAATGTCATCAACACGTGAAAACTGTCAAGTAATGCTGGCGAAACCTGTGACTAAAATAAAGCCTTTAATCCTGACAAAACTTGATGCCAGTGTAACCAAGCAGGCGCTACCGAAAAAAAATAAAAAAAGGTTCTATTTATACTGTGCAACGCGTCGCAGTATCTACTTTATATCCAGTCCAACATCAACAACTGAGAACGGAGAGTCAGTTGAGCAATGGGTACAGCCCCTGCCAGGCACAGATTTAGTGAATCTAACATCAACAGCAACCATTATTCCTCCCCAGTCTCAGTGATGCTCTCTGCATGCCACCACCCTCTCAGTCACCACTCCCATACAACTTACCAGGTACACTCAACGAACTTAAAGATCTGTAATTCGAACGTTCATCTTTGTTCCCTTTGTCCTTATAAAGTGGCACTATACCTGCATCCCACCAGCCCTCACTCACCTCACCATTATCCAAACATACACTGAAAATCCTGACCAACCAATCAACAACAAAATCGTCCTCTTTCTTAAGAAATTAAATTGCATTACCATCCAGTCCAGCCGCATTGCCACGCTTCAAATATTTCTCATCACCAAACCTTACTCCACCTCCTCTTCACCTTATATAATACTGCCTGTTACCACTTCCCTATTTACCCCTTTTCACCGACGTTCTCGATACAATACATACACATAACATAACAGGGTATATATAACTAGGTATTGTGGGGACTTGGTAAGACTGGAGGCGTGGTATGGAATTATTGACCTACGCCAGCGGAAATGTCTTCAGGATGAAGACTACACGTACAAGGGTAGAACAGTTGAGATCTACGAGAGCAGCAGTAGAACCTTGTACAGCCCTTTTAATACTCAAGGCAAAAAAGAAAAAATGGATAATCAGTTCGTGCACTCATTAATAATGGGAATCTCCTATTTCTCAGTTATATAGTAATCTTTTTTATTCTGAATAATAGGGTAATTATGCGTCCTCTAACGGGATGAATGTTTGCTATCAATACAAGGTCGTGATACTAGCAGAGCGCAAATTACAGACCGGAGTTTGCATGGTAATAACGAGCGATGCTTATCTTCGTGACTTATTATACTGCAGTCGTGTTACGGTATAACGACGCCAGCCCTCACGCCACTGCCATACGTATGAGTAACATTTTTAAGGGATCGACTGCTTGATGACCCATAATTACAAAGAACCAGTGCCATACCTGTTACACATACTATACGAAAGTGAAGTGTTTCTTGAGTAATACAGCTGCGGCGGCTTACTAAGGAAAACTCGGAGCTTCGTTGGAAAACGTATCGAAATACCTGACGAGACTTGAGTCGCACAATGATCATCTACTTCTCTCGGGCATGCGGTAACGGCTCATCAAGTCAGAAACAATCAATAATTTAGTCCCAATGATTATACCAATGAAACGATTGTTATTGGGAAGGGACACGTTAACCAGTTGAGAGCGACGGTAATACGGCCTCCGAGCGAAACAACAGTACGACCTTTGGGTTGTCCCGTCGGGCTGCAGGAGTTAAAGATACATATTCTCATCTTGAAGTACCTGCACCTGGCGCCTGGCGCGCCACAATCCATGAACTCTCCGACGACAAAAAATACTTCCAGCATTAGCGCACGATACGTTAAGTCGCAGTTCCCACGCTCAGCACCACACCATATACACATGTTCAGTGTTGCTAACAGCTTCAAGGTGTTCGGCTATCAACTGCAGACTGGTAATGTACTGAAACAATGTTCGTAACGTTTCTCCAACTCTTTCCTCTGTTCCGTTCTCTTTCTTCATTAATCCCTAATCTATTCCCCTCCCCTTAATACCCTTTTTCTTACACATACAAATTAGTCACCCAGGCACGCCAAGAAGCAAAAACCCATACATTCAAACACAAAGGAGCAGCGTAAATTAAACTTACATGATAAAATGGCGCGCAGTGATAAACTGTAGATCATAAACATGAAATTTAGGGTAATATGACCCCCCCCCCTCTCGCTCTCTGTATGAACACCAATTTAATCATTTAAGCGAAAGCTCGTCATGTCTGCCGCTATATTATACATTCATACCTGCACATAAAAAAATAAAAAACTATGTAGAAACTGCAGACTCGTTATAAACACGCAGGTAAAGCTTTTAACCTACATACTGCTATTGTTACAAATACCAAGTTAACATTCGAGGAACAGCAAGCACCTCTGAAATTCCTGTTTCTTGAAAATGTTTCCCCAAGCAAGAATCGGACCAACGTCCACCTTGAACTGTGCACCAAGGCGGCCACACACACACGCCATCACTCACGGAATCAGGTGCTAAACTCATGGCTTAACTCTGCCCCTCCGTGCACCTCAGTCCCCGGAAGAATGACAGCAGCAGCAACAGCAACAGACTGCTGGACCAACGGGGGTTTGACCACAACCTCCAGCCGGGGAGGGAGCCTCCAACATGACTCTGGTGGTGGTGGTGGTGAGGGAGATTATGGTCCAAGTGATGATGAAGGTTGTGTTAACAGTAATGGAGGCGATAATGGTGATAACTAAGGAAGATGATCATTTAAAGTGTACGGTAAGACGGGGGATACGATAAATAACGTTAAGGGATTACATGATGAGGAAGAAGATTATGGCGGGGAACAGGCTATCATAAATACATCATAGTTCACGAGAGGAATCATAATGTTGTGTCCAGGTATGACGTCCCCTGGTGTACGTGCACGTACCGGTACACCTGCACCTCTCAACACATCCTCACTACTCCCAATCTTACAACTCCCCACCCCATAAAACGCAATAAATTTGTTCATTACAGGCTTACAACACCCCGACTCCTACACAACACCTCTTCCCACTCATTTCAGATAACACATGGCGCCGACCTCTTGGCCTCTGGTGTATCAGACACGGTCACAGATAAGACAGAGATAACCGCTCCAAAGATGTCATGAAACACTTCCTCACCAAAAAAATTAAAAAATGACAAACATTTTTTTTTATTAGCGAGCTTGAGTGCATCGCATACCTCAACTGTTCTGTTTTTGTAACGTAAATTCCACTAATCTAAAAGATCACAAAATACAGTAAAGTTGACAGATAGGGTTCATTTGAAAGTAGAGAGAAACAAGTGCACATGGAGCCCGGCAGGGGGACGTAACTTGGGATATAAAGAGAGGGAAGCACACGATCAGTGGATGCTGTTTGGGCGGCGGTGGGCGGCAGATCCTGTTGCAGGAGACCTGACTTTGCTAATCTAGACGTCTGCATAAGACCTAAACTTCACCTTGACGAGCCTACGCTACCCATCTCCACACACACACACACACGCACATTAACTCCTAGCACAGTACCACACTGAAGCATCATCACACCTACATACAGCTACAGCGACCACCTTATACCACATTATCCTTCTCCTTTTGTACTTTGGCAGTGTTCATGGTCAGCTGGGTAAACTGCGACTGTTTAGACTCTAGGGTGAAATGTTCTTATGAAATAAAAGAGGGAAGAAAGATTTATCTGTGATTCTGCCTATGGATATTTCTCGTTCCTTCCCCTCTTTTTTCCAAAAATCTCAAGTCGTAAGCAAGATATATCCATCCCTCCAGTCACTAGCAAAAGATCCCCCCGCCCTTCCTCCACACTCAAGAAAAAGATACCTCCTTCCTTTAGAAAAAAGTAGATATCCTTCCCTCCTCCAGTCACGTGCAACAGATTCCTTCCTTCATTTTACCCTGATGAAAGTTCTTCCCTCTCCATCTTAATCCATGAGGTCCTTCACCCACCCTGATCTAAACAAGTCATCCCCTCAAGTTCCAGGAAAAAAGTTCCGCCTTTCCTAACTGCAAAGCAATCAGTTTCTCCCCTTCAACCACGGCTACACAAGTTTCCCTTTCCCACCCATTCTTAGTCCTTTGAGCATGACAACGACACCTGGGTATGATGACCTGACCTTTGACCTAACCCTTAATTGTCAGGTTGAGCCAATCTAACGTACCCAAGTATCGTACCATCATGCTCAAGGATTGAACTGTCGTCCTAAATGGTCGTACTGTCGTGTTCAAGATGTTCAGGGCGAAGCTTACAGCCTCCAGTCTCCGATAAAAGGTCTCTCCTAATCATGAATGACCAAGCAAAGATCCGAAGTTGCTCTGTCCCCAGCAACCAGTTCCCTCATTATCAAACAAGTGCAACATTTCACTTCCAGAACAAAATGTTCCATCTGCATTTTCTTCTAGGCATCAGGTTCCCTACTCTTTTCACTCCTCTATTCCCACAAGACTTCCCATCTCTGATCCTACGCAGTTCCAAGACAAAAGTTACCCCAACCTTTATTTCCCGAGCACTGAACTTCCTATATCTATCAAGACCTGTCCAAAAGTCCCCTTCCCACTTCCCTAATCTCAAGCTAGTGCATCCCCTCAACCTTCTCTTCTCAAGCAAGGGGCTCCTAGTCACATATCGACAGCAAACTCTGTCCTCCCACAGATGACCGGTTCTCCCACACGCTACATCTCAGGTGATCAACACAACCTTGTCCACCTCCTAACTTCATATATGCCTGGGTTGTCGAAGAATGCAGGAAACCATCAATTCACATTCAGTCTGATGCATATTTTTGTCAGCTGTATTTAGCACCCTGGTATAAAGCGACCCTGTTAGGCGAAAAGTACTTCAGTTATCTTCTAAACGCTCTTCTTGTTTTCTTAGAGAAGTGACACCCCCGATGCTAGCAATCGAATGTTGATGCACATCTTACACTGACAACCTCAAGGTTACAGAGGACTGCCTGCCTGAAGTTTTGACTCTCGTCTGGGTGTTTTACACCGGTGCACTTATCGAATGAACCAGATAAACTAGTTTTTACGATGAGATTTGGGGTAGTGTGTTAATGCGTTTATGTGAGAGCGTTTATGTGTACGAGGACGTGTGCACATGGATATGTTAGTTCTCATGTGAACATTCGACGTTCATGTGGGCGTTTGTGATTTTGTAAATGTTTGTGTATGTGCTTATACATGTGCACCTGCAGATGTATGTATGATCATGTGCGTATGAGTGAGTCTTCTAAAAATTTAGCTTCAGCCTAAAAATCATTGTATATCTTTGAATGTCTATATCAGATAGGTCAGGATAGTTAAGGTGGCAAATAACGAGTGATGGAATGTAGCACATTCTTTTGTATGTACTTGACCTTCTTCCTGATGACCTTATAGAAGAACAGCATCGACATACACTCACAATGCTCCGATGCCACAAATCACAAGTCATCTACATGATATGTTGCGTCTCTGGCTCTAATTAGTTAAGCCTGTGAATCCTAATTTTCACAAAAGTTGTCAGATTACGTTACGGATCATTGATTGGCAGTTTAGTAGGTCTTGCGGTGGCTTTACTGGCTTCTAGAATTTGCAGTGGCTTCACTGGTTTTACTGAATTTACCTTCTCTTACACTGCTTATTGTTCCCTTATATTACTCTTTATAGACAGGCATAATTTTTAATAAAATTTGCTATGTTCCATGTTTTTAGTAGGCTTTGCATTGGCTTTACCGACTTTACTTTCCCTTGCATTACTTATTGTTCCCTTGCGTTATTTAGTATATAAGCACAAGTCTTAATAAAATTTGCCATGATCCAGGCTTTGCAGAGGCAAAAGTTTACTACGTTCTCTCACGTTACTCCATGTAGATGAGCTTAAATTTTATAAGTTTTTCTGTGTTCCGCCAGATTACACACTTCGTTGATAGATTACTCATGAGCTAGACTGTCAAGGTCAGCCACTATCAGTTTTCTTGAGAGATTTACATGTCGTCACACTGTTACCATTGGTTTTCATAACGCATTCGGACTTAGGGTGAAGCTTCTAGGCTGCGTCATACAACGTTAGAGTCTAAGTTCTGCTACAATCAGATAATCATAATAGAGTCTAAGTTCTGCTACAATCAGATAATCATAATATATTCTAAGAAATTATTTTAAGTTTCGTTACAATCAGATAATCATGATATATGCTAAGAATTATTCTGTTTTGTTACAATCAGATAATCATGATATATGCTAAGAATTATTGTGTTTTGTTACAATCAGATAATCATGATATATGCTAAGAAATAATTCGCGTCGTAGTTTGATATCCGCCTGCATCCCCCTCCCTCCCCCCTATATCCAAGAACTGTCTGTTGTTGGTTTAAAACAATCATCGCTGCATAATAAATTAATCTTATCAAAGCTTAACTTATTAATTGCTGCACACACACACACACCAGATGATTCCTAACCAGAGCTGAGCTTTGCATTTGTTTGTATAGTTTCATCTAGGTTAGATTTGTTTGATTAGGAAACGCCTGACGATAGCGTTAGTATCACAGTGACAGGCATAAAAAATGTGTCGCTTACTGGGAGACTTTGGATCGTACAGAATAACCCAGTGTTACCGATCCTGGGATGCTGAAGTAATGGCTTACCTTCCCTCCCGCTTATGTCACACTTAACCACAATTAAAGATCAAAATTCGCAATATACTATAAACATCAAAATTATAAAAGTACCGTTGCAGTAAGTGGAACAAGGGAGCTGATTTTGAAATTCAGAGCAGCTGCAGCAAGTTTAACGAGACTAAGAAGGGCTTAGAAAATTAATGAAAATGTAACTTTCAAGAACATGAAGCAGTACTTTTGAAAACCTATAAAATCCTTACTTACTTAACTTACCCTAGAAACTGAGGTTTACCAAAATCTTATTTGTACTAGAGTTATGCAATCTCATATGCGTCTCCAGGAGGTGAACTTCACAAATTCGGTGTACGTTTTCATGAAACTTTTATGAAGCGTTATCCAAGCTCAAAAATTTATTTCAACGGTTGAGTCATCATCATTACCTCCCATTGCTCTACTTTACTTGTAAAGTGATCGACTTACCTTATTGAACAATTGTTACAATCATAAGATTCCTGCCAATAATCCATCTAGCTCCGGTTTCCATGGTATATCTAGTTGCGGCCATGTTTTGGTTCCAATAATGTTTCTGGGCTATAATTCAAACTATGAGTTTGTTTCCTTTAGAAAGTATGTTAGCGAATAATTTTTTCCTCTTCTCTTTATCATTTTGTATCAAATATTCACCTGGGTTTTACTTTTTCTTACGTGTTTATGCAATATTGATAATTAAAATAAATACCTTCTTCATTGGAAACATATTAACGTCTCTCGTCATCAGTCTCAGTAGTACTTAGCCAGGGT
>JAUUDW010017848.1:7137-17449 GCA_032361385.1 Panulirus guttatus | reverse complement strand
CTCTGTTATGTACATCAGTATAGTAGAGGAGGATTGAGATACCAGTTGTTCTATGGATTTTGAATTTAACCTATTTCTTGTGATTTTTAATTGGTTATAAAAATATCACACTTGTAACGAAACTTTTTTTCTCTACTTTTAACTACTTATTTTACTGTTGTAAGATTGACTTTGAATAAATTGAACATACAAGCACATTACCTGAAATTGTATTGGAAGAGCAAATGAAAATTGGGAATCTACTGTATAATTCTGTCCCAAAGACTCTTCTACTGCACTTTAATCAGTAGTCTTAAACAAGTGGTTGATAAATATTTAATCTCAAGGGCAACCTCATAAATTTTACTTTGATGGAGAGGTAATGCTCTGTAATTTCAAGTCATTACACTTCGGACAAATCTCTCAACTAGGTAGGGTTAGCACAGTGTTATTCATCTTGGATATGTTCAGTGCTCAGGCACTCTATCATGGTGTGGCCCTAGATTAGGTTAATTCATTAAAAATGGGAGGATATTACCTTACTGTGGCAGACAATATAAAAATTTCAGTTTATTTAAGTTTAGGATCTAGCCACAGAAAACAGAAGGAACAAAAAAATGGGGCACTGACACTTGTATGTTCATAATGGATCTCTTTCTAACTCACTAAGAAAGATCTGTGTCATAAAGCTAAGTGCAATATGATGATACCACTGAAACTTCAATTCATCAAATACAAAATATAAAATACAGTAGTGAGGTAATTCATCAAAAATATGTCACTACACATTTACATCAAGATATCAGTCTTATTGTTCACAAAACTAAAAGGTACAAATCACTGGAGAATCTTGAAGAAGTATTCAACCTGGAAAATGTGAAAGTTTCACTTTAGAAGGTGACAAAGTCACGAGAGAGAAGAGATGTTATATTAGTTAATATCACTGTCAGTAAACTTTAATCTAACTTTCATTTTCTATTAAAAAAAAAAGATCTTCAAGACACAAGAAAAATTTTCCTCATAACTGATATATGTTACAAAGATTATTAACCTTGTTAGGTTTGTCTAAATTTTTCTTTAGTTGGAGAAAAGAAAATTTCTGCAGTTTCTCACTGTATTCACCAACAAATCAACTGCTTGCTAATATCTCTTCTTACATTTTCTGATAATGAGCATTCCCATTAAGATGCACCAGTAGGAATCATTAGTTATTCACATTCTATTTATCATATCAACAAAAGACATTCATCAAACTCTGTTGATCAGTCAACAAAGAAGGTAAAGGATAAGTCAGATCATTCTAAGTTGGTTCTGTTAATTCCTCTTTGATGACATATGAAAAGTCACATAGTGAACATGAGGCTATCATACCCAAACATGAATCAAAGCATTCAATGCAAAAATACAGCTACAGCACAACTTTTTATACTTTTTCACATAAACTCTCGTTATACATAAATAGGTAATTACAAATATGAGAAACTTATGTTCTTATGAAAGAGGGGTTTCCTGTTACCCACCTTTTCAATTATAATCCAAATACCAAAACTTGTTCTACAATTTTGTTTGTACAAAAATCTTTCTCTTCTCCACATGTCAAATGCATATTCATTTTTAAATCAAAATCATCTAAAACTCATGCATACCTCAAGTGGACCATCATCAGGCAGATCTGAACAGTGTACTGCATTCTTCACTTTGTCTTCCCCAAACCGGGCCCTTAGACTGTGTGGTCGCAACTCTCTGGCTACAGCCTATTGAAAATGTTCATTCTATAATTTCTCAGGAGATTAATGAGATATCTTTTTTTACAAACCTCACAGATTCTTAAAAATACAACTAAAGAAAGTTTTCAAGATATTTTCATTCAATCAGCAAAGGAAAACATAACTTACAGGATCAGCTGGTCCAATGAATTCTCTGAACTTCACTGGGGTCTCAGTTCCATGTATGCTTGTTATTTCCAAAGCTACTGCTGGGCCAGAGAGCAGCTGTTGTACCATACCCTGTAATGTCAAACAATACATAATGGGAAGAATAATGATATAAACATTTGCTCTTATGAATAACTAAAGTGTGATCTTAATCATCTTTTCTAATAAAGCAAATTTTTCATCTCTTCCTATTCCTTCTTTCCAGCTACTGCATTTATCAAATAATCACTTTTCCTCCTCACCTCTCCTCATCCATTATACCACATGCCAAAACTACCAGCAATTCAGTCTTACAAATCTTATCACTGTGTTAGCTCTCCAGCTCTTCATTCCCATCACTGTAAATTCTGTTTTATTCCTTCCTATTAATTCTCTTGTACTTTTCCTCATTCCTACTTAGAAACCATTTTGAGTTTCAGCTCTAAAGTCAGTAGATTTTAATTCCTTATCCTCTCAAATCATCCATTTCTATTTCCACAATCAACCCTATGTTCCTTATCAATTCCCATCTTGATTTTCTATTTTTCAATCAGTGTGCTCTCTTATCCATAATTTCCAACTGTTTAGTCGCATCACTCCATATCCCATTCTTGAAAAATACGCTTGCAGAGATTGTTTCTACCTACCATTATTATCAACATGACAACAGTTCAAGAGGAGATGAAATATCATAACAAAGAACAGAAAGAGGAGGACCATGCCAGGATTTTTCCTTTAAGGTTTGGTTCCTGATACTAATTTTCTACAGCAGGAAAAGCATGTGAGAAAATAAAAAACTACATAGATACTCACAGGATACTCACTCACTACGCCTTTATACACCTCTAAAAATTCTTCTGCTTGAACTTTATCCATACGAAACATCTGAAGGGCAGAGATATCATATCCTTCATCTTTTATTGCTCTAAGAATGCTTCCCATTTCACCTAGAAAAATCATGTGGATTAAACTTCAAAATTTCACATATCCATATGCCTCTCAACACAAAATACCACACATATCTAACATGCATGTGGGTAACCTTCTATGTTTACATCCTATTAGCTGAGATTCCTACAGCTAGCTCAGCTTGGTAAGGTTTTAAGCTAAACAAGAATTGTGAATGGAAAATATACAAAGATGTCATGTGTAAAGAAAAAAACTGTAAAAACACATCAGTTCGTTTATGTTACAAACACTATTGTGGTAGTACCTTTGTATATCAATGAAAAAAGTACTATATCAAATCAATGCATGTCTTTAGAATCTACAATACAATACTACATGAGGTTGAGAATTCTAAATACAATAATTGGGTCATTGTATAAGTAATGTCATATAAGATGAAGACATTTTGCAGCTGTACCAAATATCATACACTTCACAACATGAACTAATTTCATGTGTCCATCTTACATCAAATCTACATGATTCAGAACTTTTTCTTCATCAAGCGTATACTGTAATGGTAATGCATAAACAATGTTTGTTATGAATGCGCACTCAGAATGATGCTTGAGCTCCCAGTATTATACAGTATATCACAAGTATCTGTTGAGATGCTATACTAAAACTGTCAGGCAGCTGCTAAATAAGCTACAGTAAGGAACAGTAGAAACCAGAAAACAGGCTTTCACAAGCCTCATTACAAGTCTCATCTTTTGATCAATTACATTAAACGCTAAAGGTCCTTCTAAGCCTTTGCAATACGCTAAATATCCCAATTGTCAATGAAAATTAGACATAAGTGCTCCAGTGAGATATCCTGCTGTACCAGTCAATGTTCCAAATTAGCTAGTGTTGAGATATTCATCTATACACTTTTTTTTCTTTTTTCTTTCTCCCATGAGGATCTGATGTGCTTTGTAAGAGCTTCCTTTACCATATAATCTCTACATATGGCTGGTTGGGCTTTCTGTCTCTACACAATATGATTATCTTCTACTTAATCCTGTTGATGAGCAACCTTTAACTATGAGCTAAGCCTCTAACTTAATTGCATCATGTGTTAAAAACACTTCAAGGACCATTTAAAGAATGCACACAAAACAGGAAATGCCTTTATTCTTAAATAATACAGAATCCACCTTTCATCTTGTTTTCCACAAGAATTTTCTTAAATCTAAACACCTTGACAATGAGAGTTTGCCCCTGACTGGAAACTCCTCTTTGGCTCTCCTTCTTAGGACTTTCATTTTCCTCCTACAGTTTCCTAAAGAAGGTGGATTCCAAAAGCTTATACAAATACACAATTAGTTCTGTCTAAAGGACTGACAGTATAATCTGCCTCTTCCTGTTTCCTTTCTGATATAAATACCATTATCAGAAATCATCTTTCTTCATCTAAAGCATCCCAACTATAATTAAGGGAATTACAGTTTTCTTTATATAAGGAGCCACTGAAAACACTGCACTAGACTTGCCCTCTGCCAGTGGCCTGGTAAGGGTGAGGCACTAAAAGCTACGAGGCAGCACTAGAGTTCTTTAGTTATAGAAACTCTGTCGCAATGGCCACCCCTTTGAGGGAGTTCCAATAGGAACAGGCTTCAGAGATATAGACAGATAGATCTATATCAGTATTAGTATCATAATAATCAAGAAAAATGCTTCTTCTCATCTTCTCTCATTTGAGTTTGTGGACACTGCAACATAAGACAAGAATTTATTGATCATATTCCACCAAAGTAGCTTTGGAGGTAATAGTTCGAAGTGGGGTTTAGTACACTTTTCACATGTCATGTCTGTGGCATTTGGTTGTTTGTTTCTCCATTTCATAGCAAATCTAGTCTAAAATAGCCCTTACAGGATCTCAACAGCGACTCAGGAATGACAAATCAGGAACAGCAATTCTATCTTCCTAAACATTTGATTTTCTGAACCATGTTAATTTCCCATCTCATTACCAAAGATAGTTTCATTACCACCTTATGTAGGAATTTATCATAGTTGTCATAATCTTTCCTTTTCAGTTCATTTTTATGCAGTATACTGATCTATCTATAGACTGCTGCTTACATTCACAACTATTGAATGAAAAATAAATAAAATTAATTTGTCCATGATTTTTAATAATGCATTGTTAAACAGAGAATGAGAATTTTTAGTAGTCAACTGCTTAGTCATATAAAACTATGATAAAATCATACTCACCAGCTGCAACAGCATGAGGCTTAATGATGCAGCAGGTATTATTTGTTAAACGAGCAGTAGTCTGTGGTACCAGCACATCATTCATTTTCGATGAAGGGAAGAAGAACTCAATTTCCTATAAAAAAAATCATGATGCACTTAAATTACAAGGTTACAAAGTCAAACCTTCTGTAAAATGCCCTGATTTCTATCAAAATCTCTTATGATATCAATCTAACATTCTTAATGAGACTGAAAAATTATGTATTAGTCCATTTAATCAATTTCTCAGGTTGCAAGCAAAAGCAAATTTATTCATATGACATTAAGTAAACATGTAGAATTCTCAACAAAAAAATTCTAAGAATCACAAGTGCGAAGATATATCACAAGTGCGAGCAGGTTTCTGTGCAGACCACATCTTTCAAACCATCTTGATGCACAAGAGTGGTAGCAATCACAACAACTAACCCTTGTGGCAGAGATTTCTGAGTCAGAACCATGTGCTGCATTCGACTGCTTGTCTTTGCCAAACTTTGCTCGGAGTGTCTCTGGTGCATCTTGTCTTGCTATATTAGAGTCTGTGGGTCCCAAGGTCTTTCGCCATCTTTTGACAGCATCAGCTGTTATCAATTCCAGAGCAACAACTGGGCCACTTGTGATATAGTCCAAAAGAGGTCTAGTTAATGGGAGAAAATTAAAATGTCATACAGCACTATCACACTGCTTTAATAAGAATATGCATCTACAGATATTTTTTTCTGATTGATTGACTATCTAGAAATTATCTGCCAAGTCAACATCAAAGATCATTAGCAGTGTCCTTTTCCTTTATAAAAGTTAAAAAAATCAATCTCACAACTATATAATTTCCATGAATTGACAATGTATCAGAATTTCAAACTAATACAGAAATAATTGCTTACTCAAAGAATGGTCGATCTTCATGTTCTCGATAGAAAGCCTCTGCCTGACTTCTCAACAGCTGAACCATTTTCATTTGACTGATCTCAAAATTCTGACTTTGGATTAAATCAATGACCTCTCCTAATCTATGAACAGCATCAGGCTTCACCATTGCAAATGTTCTGAAGAAATAATGCAAGCTTTTATAATCTTTATTTTCATTAAAGCTATACTTAGTGTAACATAAGCATGCAAGCAGAAACTCTAACAAGAATTCAAAATGGCTTATAAAGGAAAATTATTATAAAGTGGTAGTGAAAAAATATCATACAGGATTATAATCATGAACTACATTTAGAAACAAGAGGGCTTCCCCTGTTACATGTTCATAACTGATCGTTCTACTGTAATTACTTCACTAAAGCTTTAAATATTTGTTAGGAAAATTGCATAATCACGAAATAATTCTGCTTGCAAAGATGTTTTCACTCATTAGTAGACAATCAAAAAGCCTCCTGAGCTGTCATCCACCTCTTGACTGCCAAGCAAGATTATAAAGTAAACATTTCAGTGAAAAGGAATAAGTATTCCTCCTTCAATTACATGTGTGATTTATATATAAGTGGACTTAAATATGCCCGTCAAAATCAGTAAACAGAAGCACATGTACCATAAATCCACAATTCAACTTCATGCAAATGACATGGTTGTATGCAAATAACTGATGCAATTCATCCTTCATGCTTATACCTAATTTCATGAAGGCCTGATGGCATGCGAGATGATCTTAACAGGCTCTTCGCAAGTAAGAGCATATTTGCAATCAGCATAATAACCTTTTATGCACCACCTGCATAAAACATTTACTGCTCTGGGATGGCAAACATAAAGGTGCACTCATCCACCCTAGTTTGAATACAGCAAGATGAAAGAGCAGGAAACCTGGAATGGTTTCCTCAGAAGAAATTGGCTTAGGAAAACTAAATAAGTGAGGGGAAGAGGTGAGTATGGAATAATACATAAAGGAGATTCTTATCATTGTTATATGGCCATAAAATGAGAACTGCAGGTTAAAGCATAACGATAGTGACTCACAACCTGAGGTTGACTGAAAGGTCAGGAAAGGGAGTACACTGGTGATTGTCAGGGTTCAGGGCAATGTAAGAAGTTAACTGTCCTATTTTCAAAAAAGAGGAATGGAAGAGTTCCCTAGCCAGCCACTCATCTCTAAACAGATGATGCAATAGGACCCCTCAGGTCAACTTGAAAACCTCCCCCTAAACTCAAAGAGTGAAAAACAGGGAGCTCCTTGCTTACCAGTACAGTGAGAAACAGCAGCAAAATTAAATCAATAAGATTAAGGAGAACCATGCATAGTAATTTGCACACAGGTTCAAATCCTGGTTATGGCAGTCGGTCCAGAGTCAATCCAGCTGTTCATGCATCCCTAGGGGTAGGTCGATGAAATGGGTACCTGGCTAAGTTTAGGGTATATATATAGTGTTAATGGGATGGCCTTGATCAGGGCCTCAGCTGCCTGTGCCATCTCAGCTAACATTAAAGAAAAAAAAAATTGTGTACTCAAATAACAGATGCCTGCAGTTGGCAGCAACTCTAATTGACTTGGAAACTCTCACAAATGGTGCTGGCAGGGGACTACAGACAGGTAGATCTATCAGTGAATCAGGAACTCAGGTAGCACTAGCAGCAGTCCTGGAACTCAGCATCATGGAAAATGGAACACTGCAGCTGGTAATAATGGCTATCAAGAACTCATGCAGCTTTAGGTAGGGACTAACATAACAGCTCCCTTAATGAGGAACAAGTAAAAGCCAGGTATGTTATGGTGAGCCTGGCTAATCATCTTCAGGTGAAAGCAGGAAAAGTGCTGACCCTTGGGTAACTGTCATTAAGGAAACAAATGCATACAAAAGAGTTAGCCAAAACTGAAGAATTTTTGCAGGAGTCTCTCCATGTCAAAGCAGGGTCACTGGTAACATCACAGAGGTCACAAGGATTCATGTCAGCAAGAAGATATTCATTTGACCACCACCCAATCTTGGCACTATGAGACAGTGTCCTTGGATGCTAACATATGACAGGCTCAGTTTTCCAGGCCTTGGTACTGTAAGTGGTTAAATAACATCAAAATAGTGTCTAAGAACTACCACCCATTTCATCCCACATCATTCATGCAGCAGCAACACTGCAGTACTAACAATATCTAACATGTGGCAAGGAAAAGTCAGCAGGCAGATATGCAACTCACAGAAGGAAAGTCTAGTTAGGACAGGGTGTAGCCTGAGTGAAGTCAAATTTCAAAGTACTCTACTTGTCACTGATACTTCATGGCCACAGCTTGTCCTGATATGCCTTCTCTAATTCTCTGTGAGCTCCTTGACCACTTATCATGTTGCCCATGATTTGTACATGTGAACCTTCTCTATTTCCACCTGACCATCCTCAACCACGTGTTCTTTGTCATGGTAAGATGGTAGGAAACGAGTTTCAATGGGTGCAAATTCTTTTTACTATGTTGTGGTAATATATATTCAAAAGACAGCTTGAGAGGCTTCTGTATTTACAGAACTCCTCAACTGTGTCCTTCAGTTCTTCATCAGTAAAAACAATCACTTTTAATGTCAAAGTACTATAATACTATAACTCATGAGCTTTCAGAAACAAATTATGAATGACCTCTTCAACTCTGTGAGATAAGTTTGATTGGTAGTAAAACTGAATTACTTGCATATCACAAAATGAAATGCTCAAATCAATCACTGTCACATATGGGCTGCCCTAGGCATGCAAACACATTATTATTTTTGTCAGAGAAGCAGCAACAGTGCACCTAATGTTAGCTTACCCTGAACTTAACACCCTAAAAATATTTTACCTTTTGTGATGCTTTCATTATTCCCTCCCTCCCTCTTTCTCAACCTCCAATTTTTCCTATTAAAAAGAGAATACTGGTTACTCCTGTGAATCTTGAACATGTCAACCTGCTCCAGTCAAAATTTTCATTAATTTTCTCTCAATTTACACTATCCACTTCCTGATATTAATCTTCAAATTCACATTCTAGCAATGTCAATATCCACCTTCTGCAGATACATTATTATACTTTAAAAATCTACATATTGTACTGTGATGCAAAATTCACAATATACCTGTTTCTTAAACAAATTCCTCCACTCTACCTTTTAGAATTTTCATAACACTTCTTAGTTAACCCACTCTCTTATAATCTCATTAGAATGTACTGTAAAAGTCTGTGAGGTATCAAAATCAGTGCAGAAATATGTACAGGCAAGCCTTACCTCTGCCTTTTGGAGCTGATCTGTTCACGTGTTGTTGCATCTGCATAGTCAGTGATTTTCAACTGTCGAGAAAGAATAACAATAGTATTGCTGAGGTATAGGTCCTTTTCCTCAACACCATCAACAGGAAGTCGTTTTAGAAATAACCTTTTGGCCCGAAGATCATACTGAAAACAAGGCATCATAAATTACAGTTTAGTATTCAGATACTGCTGGTTAATTACCTATGAAAATGTATAGCATTATCACTTTATCCACCTATTTATATCTATGATGTCTTGTTACCCCTGGGAGATTCTCTCTGGGGATGTGACCAAGACAGAAGAGTCTCAAAATTTCCCTACTGAAACACCTCCCTTGCATACTCCATCCCCCTAACAACTTCCTGGATCCTCTCTACAATGTAATCTCTCATCTTCCCCTCCTAAATTGTTAGCTTTCTTTCCACCAGTCTATTTCCTTCTGCTTCATTCATAAAAATATTCTTTACCAATCTATCAATATGCAACCTCTTAAAAAGGTGCAGTATCTCTTTTAATGTACCCTGGGTCACTGCATCCCATTTCATTGTCTCTTTCATCCTACATCTCCTGTACACTTCAGAATTATCTATTCCAACTTATCTGCTAACACAATGAGCATTCCATAAATAGCTTATTACAACAGCCTGAATCCCTGAACTGTCTGTTCTATATCCATGTTTCACACCCATGCACTACTGTTGGCAGAACTATGCTACATCTCATTCCTTTACAGCATTCATGGTCACATTCTTCCCTTTCATAATTCTCCCCAAAATTCTGATAACCTTTCTACCCTGAACAGCTCTTTCCTTTCCTCTTCCTTCCATTGTGCCATGTTTGCTCAGTACCAATTTTCAATACTTCAATTTTTCTACTCTCTTTCTATAGATCACTATCCACCCTTACCAGCCTTTCAGCTCACTTGATACACAGAATCTAAACAGCATAACTTTTCAAATTCTTCCACTTTACTATCCCTCCTTTTAAAAAACACCACGAACTTTTATTACAACTTCTTTCTTTTACATGCTAAGTAGCACTC
>JAUUDW010017837.1:0-10029 GCA_032361385.1 Panulirus guttatus | reverse complement strand
CCCCCCCCCCCCCCCCCCCGGGGGTGCCGGCGGGGAGCTCACTAGAGCAGAGGCCAACAGCGAACCTACAGTCCAGGACGGGGAGAGGGGCGGAAGGACGCATCCCCGTGGCACATGACGTGCTACCTGGAGACTTAATGAGTTCCCGGCCTTAACGGGCATCCAGCATCGATTGCATAGCTCAGCTGGATCCATCTCTCCTCCTCCAGCAGCAGAATACACAGCACTCGTCTGCCTTTATCGCCTCCAGCACCTAGGGAAGGCCTGCCTGGTCGTTTAACGCAACACGTGAGTGACGCTGCTTGTCCTCATAGACACTACTTGTCCTCATAACTCATCGTCTGGTATGTGAGCCTCCACAGCGCGTCCTCCCGAAAATCCCTCGGGAACGCCTGCCTGACGGCGGTGACCCCCTGCACCTCCACTACCCTCAGCCACCCCACCAAGGATAGGTCAGTGCCCTCCCGGAGTTCCTCTCGACCCACCAGTATCGACCAGTCTTGTACGGGTCGTCTGTACGCAGACAAGGAAAAGCAGTTCACATAATTCGTCTCAGATCCATAAATAGATCGTAAGTCAGGATATGTACGAAAGAATTCTTTACATCGTGACTACATCAGTATCATGGTGACCCAGAACCGAAAGGACTTAAATCCACAGATAGGCAGGGTGGTCAACTTCCAACACCCAAATTACTGAGACAATTTCAAGCTTCGCTTGTAGGAAGGAGGGAACAAATGACTATAAACTTCCACAAAACACCTGAGGGAAAAGACAGTTAGTGGATTAGAGCAACAAACTTCCTCCAAGCAAAACCAGGGAAAGTATCGACGGCATCACTTGGCAGGAAGGACGGACAGGCACTTCGCCCTAATCCACTGCACAAGCGAACGAACTAATATCATGCTATCGCCTTAGACTAAAGAGATTTTGTAGGGAAATCCAGAGACAGAAATGATCTTATCCAATATTATGCTAAACAAGGAAAATGAATGTAATGTCCCACAAATTGAATATGAACTTTATGCAGCCCTTACCAGGGGAAAGGGTAATGCCCCTGGGGAGGATGGTATCACTTATGATATCATTAGACTTCCAAGATCTGTGCCGGGTATTCCAATGGTATACATATATAATAATCAGTTATGCTGTGGGTCAGTCACCTTCACAGGCCAACAATACTTCACAACCTTTAGGGTTCTCTCTCACAAATAGTAGTAAATACTTTTAAACTAAATAAATAACTGCTGTCAACTTCACTTACAGAAGCCCTCTGCCATCTTTTACAGAGCTGCATTAGCAGAGGATGCCCGTGTCCACAGCCCCTGGATGGAATCCGTCAGTCAGGTGAAACAATTTCAGACGGTGACAATAATTATTCATGTGGCTAAAGGGTAAAAAGTTGATGGCCTCAATGATCTTGTCCGTCGGTAGGACTGAAATCCAAATGATCAACCAACCAACTAATGGCGTCTTCACACTGAAGCTAAAATAATAACGTCGTAACTTCATTGCCTCTTGAATTATGGTGTTTGATGCCTTGACTACAATGGCGACCTGGGAATATGTCTAGCCACATCTTATAAGGCCAAATATTTGAAATTCTTGTTCGGACATTACGCTCACCACGCCATCACAGCCTTGGATATTCCGTCACAAGACACTTGAGCCGGCAAGTATTGGGGCCAACCACACCCGTCCATGGCATGCCAACCGGTTGAACCACTGAAAATGAAATTCCGTCCGTACCTTCCGAACTCCATTTTTTTTAATATCCTTTGGAAATCTTGTGTGTTTTGTGTGCATATGTGTGTGTGTGTGTGTGTGTAAATCTTCATCATTGTGCATTAGCATGTATGTGTTTTATATGTGTATTATCTCACACCAAACAACATCTGTGTTTCAGCATATACATGGCGACACCTACGAATGAAATTTCAAATGGTCTCGGAAACAATCATGTGGCGTGTCACGTGACGTGACGTTGAGCAAGTTAATCTTTTGGTACCGTGGTAATGAATGATTGTACTTAAAATCCTTAGTCGCTTCTTTCTCTACGATAGTTTATAGCCGGGTTTATGTGGACATTAATGCACTACTTGATCACTCTCTTGCTGGAGTTAGTATTCCAACTTACTCATTAATCTGTGTGTTCAGTATTCCTAAAGTGTATACGGCTCCAGTCACAAATATCTTTAGCGAGGGAAGGCTTCGAGAGAAAAATGTGGGCAGAAAAAAAGAAAAAAGTACATTAAAAAGATCGATTTCAGACGTAAAAACTGAATATAAGTATCCAAAGGGAAAGATGTAATTCTACGTTGGTAATAGCTTAGTTTTCAGGAAGCAAAGTATGATCAGCAATACTCGCAGAGCATTTAAATTGATGCCGGGCATAACTTCGCTTTCAACACTCCCAAGTTAAGAACTACGTAATTCCCTGGGTAGCTACTGTGTACACCTGCTGAGGAAGAGGGTGTAACGAGGTTCTGGGTATCACCAACACTCTCGTCATAGTAACTCCATGAGAACTAGAGTAGGTACTGTCGTTCTATTCTCTATAATTGATGTCTGAAGTCTCAAAGGCAAGTTTTTGACCATGTTATCTTTACTGGGGTTACAAAGCATTATTTCTAAGTGGTAATTCTACCAGAGGCTGGTTACTACAGTTTGCATTCCAACGATGATTTATGTACGATACGAAAAAAAAGCTATGGTGGTTTGGCAGCTGATGCGACATTCTCTTATGTAAGAGCATTAGGCGGTTCGCTGATCCCGCGCTTATCATTGTGAGGCAAGGAAGACAAAGCCGACATGTTGAACTAGTTCGAAACCCCCCAGTGATTCCTTCCCACCTGTACTTACGAACTCCTGCAATGACTTTATAATAAAGTATGAAGCACATTACCCCCCACGGGGTTCAGTTATTCTGCAACATGATCTACGACTGTAGTTTGCAAGAAGCTTCTATCCAAGTTAGATTAGACATATAGTCAAACCTAACATATCCATAATCTAACCAAATCATACCAAACATAACGGAAGCTTATTTTCATAACATGGCGCAGTTGTGGTGGAAGAGAGAGTGACGTAGGTCCTGTTTCTGAACCATATCCACTCCATTACGTAACTATAAGTGACACTGGGCAAGAAAACTGCTGGAGGTTCAGTGGGAATTCTTTTATTTGGGTACATTTGCAATGGACACCAACGGTACAACTAACCTGATTATCTCGAGATATTCTGAAAGGTATAGCACGAAACTCACTGGCATCATCGGACAGATTATTACGTATCACACCTATCGTCGTGCGGCCGCCACGGGAGTAAGAGTTAAGCTTGACATCACTGTTGCTAGGTATCCTTAAAGGTTCTTAACAACGTTATCAAGTTATTGCATTGCATCGTCTTGTGTGAAGGTGGAAGAGGATATATAAAGAATGAATGTGCAGGTACACTGAGTTCTGCCGAGGCATCGGATGCACAGTGAGTGTGTGTGAACAAACTACGGGGCACTGCAGTAGTGCGTCGCACAGCTAGCCAAGAGTTTAAGGCAGTCAATACTATGATCCAGGGGCACTTGTCTAAGAAGATGCGGCATAGCTGCAAAGACCTCAGTAGATGTGTTGCAAAGACGTTACGGCACCACGTATAGGACAAGGTCTTAAAGACGAGAACCAGAAAAAAGTGGGGAGGCTCTACAGGAATTCGCACTGGATCTGGTAAGGGATGGTACACAGGGAGTATCTTGTGCTGCTTCTTGGACAGCACGGCTTTATATAATTTGACATCTTAAAGGAAGCCTAATTACATCATTTTATATAAATAGTTTTAAGACTTGAGCAATAATTTTCCCGTTAAAAAGTGCTGAATAGCCATTAGGTTATTGTGCTTTAAGAATTCCACAAAAATCAATGTGTTGGTCAAGTGGGCCAATTCAGCCATCCTACAAGAAGCCCGACTGGCCAACGCGCAAGAGCATGAGCCCAACATGTAGTCCTTTAAGTCTTTTCATGTAAAGGAAGGGAATCGTCTTGAGCCTGAAGGATATGACAGCCTTCAGTGTGCAGTAGTATTTGTGTCAGTAGGCAAGTACAGCCATTAGAAGTGTGACTAAAAAGTTAAGACTTTACAAGGCAAGACGAATAGCAGGACGTAGGACCATGTAACAAGACAGGGCATCTGCGGATTGCAAGCAGGCCCCCCCCCCCCCCAAAAAAAAAAAAAAAAAAAAACATATCCATTGTAACAAGATCATATTGGGGCAGGGACCGACCGTACCTTAAATTTAGAGTTCCACATACCCTCAGGATGGCCGGTTTAAAAGGGACATATGAGTACGTTCTAACTGGAATAAATAGAAATCTATTCGAACAACAGGCCAAGCGGTAGTCACTGCCAGACACAAGCATTAATGCTGGCACTACTGACAGGGCTACATGATTCCTTACAGTTGTGGCCAATACTGGAGACACGTCTGTTGTGGAGAGGCCGAGATCCATCGCAGGAGGAAATGTTCATAGAGGTACGGCGGGTGGCCAATTGCGCCTGGTAAGAGTTCCTGTCCGCTTTCAGGTCACGAGTGTGGTTATGAATCAAGGATTGGCGTATCAACTCTTTCCAAACAAACAACAGACGTTCCCCACGAATGCACAATACGGCTAACATTGCAAAAAGTAAGAGTACCAAAGACCATATATTAACAATCCTTTGACAGATCTGGTGACCAGAATCGTTCCCCCAACACACCAACACAAGGTAAAGCAAGGTATTACTTAAGCATACCGACGGTGTGACCGTGTGGGGGACTGGCAGCTTAGCTGCAAAGGTTGGATATGATTCTCAGTACGTGATGTAAAAGCCAAACCATAAGCAATAGAATATAAGGACCACTAACTAACATAGTACAGCCGGTAATCAATCCTGCTGCCTGCACTGACATTTACTGAACTGGTCTAAACGTCATAGGCCAAGGACTGATATTTTATTCCTTGACCTTAAACCACTCTTCCTATCAACTGCAGAGTCCCTTGGGGTTCTATTCTGTCTCCTACACTTCCTGTTAATCAACTTTTACCTTCAAATCTGTTTTCTATATTTGCGTCTGGTCTGTTCACTTTCCTCAAATTCAAACTTGGGCGGGGCAGACGCAACCTTTAATACCTAAAGTTTGTCCATCTCTTTTAAAAGCTCCTCACAGTTTCCTAACTTTTTAAGCAGATCAGTGATTCTTCCACAATTCAACGTAAACAATAAACTTTGATTTGCTTTAGAGAGTTGGATACTTGTGTTCCCCAATATTTGTCTAACTACGCAACTCGATAAGCTATTGCGTCATTTTGCAACTGTGGCTACTGGAAACTCCAGGGCGATATCTTTCTGTTCTTAAACCACAGATATCTGGAATTCCTTACATCTCATGTCTATCCTAACGACCAGAAACAGATCCTTTTTAAAAGGCTGATTTTCCAAACCTCCAAATCTGATATTTTTCCTCATTTCCTCCTTTATTTTTTTACATATATCTATCACAACTAAGCTTAGAAGTATTCTTTGATGGCTGAAACCTCCAATATTGAAAAAAGTCACAAAAGGTCATGAAAAATTTGAAAGAGATATAACAATATGACCAGTCATGATTTCCTGTGTATACCCCATGGCTTCGGTTCGCATCGCGTGTAAACAACAATGGCGGCGTAGTAGTTAGTGAAACAACAGTTCGCTGGTTAAGGGCGAAACACAGATTTTCGCCATCAGTAGTCGTGAGCGTTCCTTGCACGTACGAATGAAAAGCACAAGATAATAGAGAATAAGATGTACAAGAATTCACATACATCTGTAATGCCCGTTATCTGCACGGAGCACATTCTTGGAAACCACCGAATTGGTGCTTGTTAGTTACATACAATAGCAAGACTACGCAAAAGAAGAATGTAGAAGAAAAACATTACTGTAGGTGAGTGGGAAGTATATGATTTAGAAGGAAATAAGTATTTTTAAATCTTAAGATTATACATCATAATGCGCATACTTATGTCTTACAGGAAAACTATCTGAAAATGGTTGTTAGCACATTCGTCGAAACGCTGACAGAGAATAATTTTACCTTAAAAGATGGGATGGGAAAAAAGAGTTTGTAAATGGCCTAAGCTACCCACCGTACCATGGCTGGGATGCCCAATTGGTTTTTCGTTCAATTTACTGGTTACATGTATGTGCAGAATGACTCCTTCTAGCCCAGCCTGTCTGTCACATGGCTGACAGCAGTGTCTTGGCCACTCATAAAAATACCGCAGGACACCAGATGGCTATATATTTTGTTCTTAAAGTGAGGAATTGTGGACGTTTTGCAGACTAGTCACCACCGTTAGGTTAAACGTTATTTTGCCGACTAATTTCTGTGAAAATGTTAACTTGGGAACATTCATGGTTAGGGGTATCAGAAATAACCTACTGATATGGATTTGAAATAAATACTTTTAAATGAACTATTTTGAAGGGATGTAGACGTAAATTTTTTTTCTCGTAAATTTTTGTCGATATGTTGGGTAGCATAAATGTTCGGTAACAGTAAGCGAAACATAGAAATCAACAGAACCACAGAAATCCAGACGAAACTTCCTCTAGCTGCTTGAAATTAGATATTTGAAAAAAAATAATGGTATGATATTTGCATTTAGTGGTTAGGATGGTTCGCCGATTTTTTGGCTTTGTTTTCTTTAACCAAATGAAATTATTATGGCAGAAGGAAGATGACTTTGATATTTTCCACCATAATACTGACAATTTTGTAGATCTTGGCCCTACGTGAAGTTAGGGGTCTTCGGGTCTGTTAATGTGTACTGATGTTTCACTTCCTTTTATCCAACATTCATCTACATCATAAAAACCTTCTCATTAATTCTTCGTAACTTTTTTTCCAAATAACCTTATTGCGATCTTTGGTATATTTCGACCATACTATTGAGAATTAGGGAAATATATGTCCCTAGTTGAAATTTGGCGAGGATCAGTTAACGTATGTGAATGTTCCACATCCTTTTATCCCACATTCTCCCAATTATCATACCCTCATTTATTCTTCGTAGAAAAAAATGATTGCAAAGACCCTCTTTCGATCTAAATAAACAACTAAATATAAGATTTAATTAATAGTTTCATCCAAATCCATGTTATGTCCGTGGTGCCCCTAAACTGGAACACTATTATTCAATATATCTATACGTTCCGGTTATGTGTAAAAGAGTCGCTGAATGCCTCTGAGCCAATCCCCTTCTGGTATACAATACGCATAATGAAAACATATGTTAAATATCTACTTAATATACAAATTATATCATTCCTACTAAGTGGAGAATATTACTACTGCACGAGATACTTTTCCCTAACTATCATCCTTAGGACAACACAGGACTAACCTGGCTAGCTTCCTCATGAGACTGGCTGAAAACAAACCACCTGGCAAGTGACGAAGGCGATAGTCAGCTGAAACCAAGCCAAAATGGTACAGATCATTGTCCTCACAGGACGACCCTGGGTCAAGCGTCGGCGCCAATTGCTTCTGAAAGGTTGACACGTAGGCAATAAATGCTAAACTATCTAGAACTAATTCATCTGCTCAAATATGAAATAAAGACATGTTTTGACTACAAGACAACGATTTTAGCGTATAGAAGAAATCATGGAATGTATGTAAAAGTCAATATTTAGGGTAATATTAATGGAAAATTCCTACGACAGGACTGCCCTCTAGTGGGTGAGCAAGTAATCTGTCACTAGGGCGCCGTCATGGACACTAACTAAAGTGATATATGGCTTCATAGTCATATAGGTAATCATTGTGAGCGAACAGCTTATATGAACCTAATTAAGTTAGAACATATAATGAGTTAATATGGGCATCGCTTATCCTTGACAATCTGTATAGCGTTGAGGTTGAGGCCAGGGGGAACGGGTAGGGAGCCCCCGGTCTGGGTAGTAAGTTTGACAGCTAAAATTTTGGGTCTAGAGCAGAACGAGAATGGGGGGTTAAACTGGATGGGAGGACATTGATGCCTTTATGATCCTTCTGGTCATCAGATTTGTTTCACAGGTTTCTGTGGAAAATTTTGTTGATCTTTTTAAGACTCTCTTTACGCTTGTTTCCTATGATTCATGTAAATTATGATTTAAAGGAATTTCCCTTACAGGTACGGTGGGTTTGGTGCACTTAGAGTTGGTATTTAATATCCAGCATATGTGTGCTTGAAGTCTGTTGATGCGTTTTGAGAGGGTTTAGTGGGAGGCACTGGGCAAGGTGAAGCGTTATTAATAAAAAAAACATACGAAGCCGAACGCTGCAGTAATAGTTCCTCTTCCCTTTTCACAAGATATTACTCTGGGCTCTGGAGAATTTGCTGCTTGTACGATCTTTTTACGTTTTCTTGTCTCTCTTATCAGCAACATCACCCCCTTCCCCTTTTAATGTCAGGTTTTCTTCATCTGTTTTTAGTCATCTCAATACTTCTCTGTGTATTTTTTTCCTTTTTATATTTACTTCAAAGCCTGGCCTCGATGAGGACTTTAATACGGCACCGGAACCTTAGAGAAAATTAGTTTTCTGTGTTTACCGTACGTGATTTTATGAGTACAATGACAGATGTTGGAGGTGGAGCGGAGTACTTATAGTTTATTGTCCCAGATGACCAAACTAGCTACACTGGTTGAACAGTAAACATTAACCTGCCAGTGACGCAATAAAAGTAACATGCAAACGGAAAGGTGAACATTTTCAAGCTTCCCGTATACTTTACACGTAGGTCAAGGAAGCAATATTTACAGAGTGAGGTGGAAGAGTATCTACAAAGGGTGAGGTCGAGGAGAGATAACACTAGTTGGAACTCGTTATCTGTGTTACTCTGCGTTTCTGGCGAGAGCACCATCATCAAGCATGACGCTATGAGCTGCACTTGTATACAGTTTCCCCGGCTAAAACTCTAGAATTAAAGGGACTACAGCAGCAAACGAAATTCAATTATATTCCCATACTATTATGTTTAATTGTTTATAAAGTAAGGTCTTTAATGTCCTAGGTTAAAAAGTGAAACAAAAACTGTAATTTGCATGAATTGATCGAAAACGAACATTAAGAACTCAGTAGAATATTATGGGCCTGTGAGATGAGCAAAGTATTGTGAACCGCAGCGATGAACTCTGATAGCCAGTCAGAGCTGGCGCATGATAACACATGCCACCTTGCTAACTTCGCCGAGCTGGCGCATGGGAGCGCATGGACACCCAGCTAAATTAGCTGAACTGGTACGAAGGGAACGCTTGGTCCCCTTTCTAGCCTAACTGGGTTAGCGGGGAACAAATGGTCACCATGATAACGTAGCTGAGCTGGTGCATGGGAACGCATGACCGTCGTGCTAGCCTAGAAGAGCTGGCTTGCTGATGATTCGCGATTAATAGGAGTGCTTTCAGGTATCGCTAGGGCAAGGGGCAAGTATGTCTGTACAAGTACTATCTTATCACTTAGTTCAAGGGTATGATATATACTCATTGAAAGTTGGGGGGCAGAGGACTGACACTGTAATTCATATAAACAAGAGATGCGCACGAATTATTTATAGGGCATTTAGATAATCTGATTGAAGTGTATGATAATTCTAAGAAAACATGTTCAGCATTTTTTAGATAATCTGATAGTGTGATAATTCTAAGAAAAAATGTTCAGCATTTGGTTTTGCCTCCTTTGTATACTGTTACTGTCAAACCCTTGAATTGAGATTATGTTAGAGATCATGATGACAATGAATGTCATAAGGATGGCATACGATGAAGACATATTAAGGTGTAATATTTACAGCATGACCCACGGCAAAGTGCTACTGTCCGAGGAAGTTTTGAAAATGATTACTTTTGATTGCATGGCTTTTTTTTTTTTGGTCTCCTGATGATTTACTGTTCATTTGCTGTATTTTCTGCCATGGTTATTGTTTTTTGATGTTTAATATGTTTGAAATTCGTTTATCATCTTGTCTCTGATTTAGA
>JAUUDW010017815.1:0-10029 GCA_032361385.1 Panulirus guttatus | reverse complement strand
CCCCCCCCCCCCCCCCACACACACACACACACACACACACACACACACACACACTCGACCTCCGCCCCCTGCGCCAGCGAGGTAGCGCCAGGAAACAGAAGAAGAAAGGTCACATCCGCTCCCATTTATATACGAGCTGTCATATGTGATGCACCGAAATCATAGTTCCCTATCTTCAGCCAGGCCCCTCGGACCTTTCCATGGTGTACCCTAGACGTTTCACTTGCTTTGGTTAAGTCCATTGATAGCACGCTGATCCCAGTATGTCACATCATTCCAATTCACTGGGTGACGTTGCAGAATTGAAGATGATTTCTTCAGTGTGTTGGTTCAGAAAGTTACACAGTGTCTTTCATGTGATGTTAGGCATACTTGATTGCTGTTTGTTCATACTCTCTCAACTAACAAAGGATTTTCTTTTGTCTTTTTGTGTAATTGTACAATTCATTCCTTGTCCTCTGGAGATAGCGATTCTTTCTGCCGCAGTCGTGATTGCTGAGGTGGTGCTTTTGCCCCTCCGGAAACCTTATTGATTAGGATTATAAAAGTTATTGTTTTCAAGGTGTCCTCTTAACCTTAGGTTCATAATTCTTGCAAAAGGTTTCCTGTGGCTTTTAGGAGGGTTATGGGTGATAGTTCTTTGTGTCCGGCATTCCTGGTTTTTGGTATCAATGTTAATTTGGTCTCTTTGAACCTCTTTTTATAGTCCTTCTCCAAGGCTGTAATCAATGTGAGAGAAAATGACATCTTTGCTGTTGCTGTGTACTAAACATAATGGATGCAACTGTATCGTAGCTCATGAATACAGCCACTGGGGAACTGAGAACAATTTTGGTTGACCATGATGAGCAGCATGAGATGTGTGCAGAAGCATGTGGCATGCCTACATTCTCATTACTATAAAAGAGCTCCTCTACTGATGTGGATATGATCTCGTTGCTTTCATTAGTCGCCCATAAGAAGTAGCACATCTCACGAATACATTTGTAACTGTCAATGTTTTCGTACATAGCTCTCTGTTCCTTCCTAAACTCTGAATTACGAAGTGACTTTGCGAACTGGTGGTTATGACTTCATATCTTGAATGTATTGTTATCTCCATTGAACCTCCTTTGAATTCCACACGACAATCTCTCTCAGTATTCTTGATTGAAATAGCTGAGTAGGTATCAACAGCCCAGTCAACTCGAGCTATTACCTCCACATTTCTTACAATGGTTCTGAATATCAGTAGTACCTAAGTCTTGTAGGCGCTTTCGGATTATGGAGGATTCCCATTTTAACACTGATCCATGTGATGTCGCAAGGTAATCAATCATTTCTCATCCTTATCAAATTATTTGAGCAATGAATCTTAACTGTATTAACCAAGGTGCCACCTGGCGTTGAGGTAGGACGGAGTACACGAGCCAAGAAGTGTTTGAATAATTCAGTCAGCGACACGATTGTGTAATTCTAACCAATCAGCATCAGCCGTCTGAGGTGATCACACCTGTTGGTTCCAGACCTGGTATTTGTTGACTTCCTGGATTTCAGCTTATGTCTTGGGAGGGTATCGTAGAAGTCCTCTTCTCCACCTGTATCAAATCTATCATTAATGAATATCTTCAGGGCATGGTCGCCTTTGATATATACCATGTCATCTGTGGGATTTCTCCCTGGCGTCGTAAGTTAGAGTTTTTCATGAACCTAGAGTGGATTTATCCAGGTGTTGGTACACATTTAACACATCAATCTACATTCTCATCATTTTTCATTTGATTTTTTCCATGTATTATTTTCCTTTCTTTTTCATACCATTGGAATATTCCCAGTTTGCATTAGATACAAAGCTTTATTTATCTAGCTAACAGTCAGATGGGGGTAGAAAAATGTGTGAAAAGTAGTATATCATTTCAGTTTATCACCGTCTATGTGCAATATATGTTGTATCAGCAAATTGTAGATATTTTCAATATCAGAGTTTATTACAGGTTATTAGATTTTGTCTTTCACAAACGGTAATGTTAACCCAAAAAATAATGTTACCAATATTCTGATATCTATATTTAGAGTTACTAACTCTCATCGATTCCTTTTCCTACAAGAATTTGTTATTCATCATGAGAGAACATATTTCCCGAATTCATACAAAATTGTTAAAGATGTTCTTTCATTTCAGAACATTTATATGCAATTGGTCTCGGTCCTAAAAATCAGGCTATTTTCAATAGACTTACTTTTCAGTCGCCTTCCCATTTCTTTATACATTAGATATAGAGCCAGGACGCTGTGGCTTGTGTGTCTCTGCATATTTGTTCGAGTTTTTAAAGAATTCAGGAAATAAATCATTTATTCATGAAAGAATTGTGTTTGAAAAAAACCTCCGCAGCGCTGGGGATACAGTTGAACTTACCACTAAACAGCACCAAAAGTTTTTCTGCTGCAACCTATGGACCTCCGTGGCGTAGCGGTTGACGCTGCAGACCGTGACCCCTGCAAATGCCGCCCGCGGTCTAACCCATAGGAGTTCAAATCCCAGCTGCGGCAGCCAGTCCACACTCCGCCCGGCTGTTCATCTTTCCCTTAGAGCTGGTTGATAGATTACCTACCTAGGCTAGGCTAGGGTGTATGTGCTAAACCAAAGATTACATGCCTTCTTATGACGGAAAAGTTAACCTGTGTGATGCCTTAGAATTCAGTGGTCGGGTCACTGTTCTTTTTACCCATTGTAAAGTGACAGCAAAAAATGCCGTATATATATTCATGTGCTCGAAAGACGTGCAAAACAAGAGTAGCACTGTAACTTGCAGATAACGTTCAACCTTACCACTTTTAATGAAACAAAGGAAGGAGTGAATGAGAACATTATCTGGAAAGGAATGAAGGACTCATTTCAGAAAGGCTTTTTCGAAATGGGTTGATATTACCAGCGGAGTGCCGTAATAATTTGCAGGTGACGTAGAGGTCATGAAGGAAGTGAAAAGTGATGAGGATTGCATTAATTTACAAAAGAACCCAGAGAGATTCCAAAGTCGGTCTAAATGATGAAGTTCAATCCGAATAAATGTAATGTACGTAGGATGGGTTACAGTGAAAGCTCCTGATGTGAATACAATATAGCAGAAGATAAGTTGCAGGGCTCTGTGTTTTAGAGTCTGAGGAGTTGACTTCGTCCCAAACCTGTCACCAGAGTCCCACCTTTGGTGAATAGTTAAGGGGACTAACTCTCTGCTGGCAAGTATTGAAATCATTTTCATGTTCATGTGTAGGGATAAAATTCAGAGAGCCCTTCAAATTCGAAATCAGGCCAAAGCTAGAATGTGCTTCTGAAATATGGTCATCACACTTCAAGAATCATAGAGGGCTAGCAGAGGTCCAGAGGAGGACGACAAAGATAATAAAAGAATTAAGAGAGCTCAGTTACAGGGAAAAGCTAGTGGCCTTAAATTTGTACACCATGAAGAGGTAGGAATGAAGGTTGACCTGATCATAACGTTTAAGTTTTTAAGCTAGATTGATGACCTAGGCAGTGAACGGTTTGTCGAAGGATGTAGGAATGAAACAAGAGGATATAGCGTGACCACAACCAAGAAGCTTGTTGAACAAGATGTAAATAACTACCCAAACAGTGTGAGAGTGGTAAATGGATGGAATAAACTGAATGAGAATAAAGTAGATAGGGTTAGCATACAGAAGTATAAGGAGCTAGGTCATAATATAGAAAGTTCAGGAGATGGGGCCCAACTACCTTAAAGCTCCCTCCCTGTTAAAAAGAAAATTGAGCATTACACACACATGTCTACATGACTTCAGTAAAGTTAAGGATTTCTATTCTGATAAGAGGTTCAAATGAGGTAACTCTGTCAAAGACCCATAGCAAAGTGACATTACTAAATTGAAATTAATGTTATAACCTCGTGCAGTCAAACCAAATATGTCTTCCAGATTTGAAAAGGATGTACCAAAGTGGTAAAAAGAAAAACAGAATGTTAGAAAATAATCCAAGTATCCTTATGAGGATTTTGATATAAGATAACACATGAGATGTAATTCCTCGTTGAGTTTGATCGTAGGTTCATTCTCTGTTTGATTTTGTATTGATTAATACGTAGGATCTTGAATTAATGTAACACTATCATCTATGCAAACTCTCCTCTTGATTTTTCTCTTTTATGTTGAAGGCTCCAGTCACGGTCAAAAGTCAATATCTTGGCCGGACCCTAACTGAAATATATAGAGAATCAAGAAACAGGAAAAAAAAGACAGGGAAGTATTTATGAATTTTTGAGAAAGTGGAAGACCTGTCTTTTGAAATGAGCAAGATCATAGCTATTGGGAAAGACGTGACAAGGTAGAGAGTTCCAAAAAGCTTCGACGTGTGGGGAAAAAAGCAGGTATCGAAACGGCCCATCTTTGAGTTGCCGATGGCCACACAATAATCATATGACGCAGCAGCTTGCCGAGTATTGCGTGGTCCAGCTAGTGGAGGGGGCACACAAGCAGCCAGCTCTCAGGAGCAAACACAAAAGGAATATCTAGAGAAGAGGAAAAGTGAACCAACATTTAGGCGTAGGGCAAGGGGGGTCAAGTTAGGAATTTAGCATTGGGACAGTTTATAAGTCGGACAGCTTACGACTCAACTCTGTCAAGTAAGAATGCAGAGCTGCAACCACCTCAATCCCTTATATAATCAGAGAAACTGTTCAGAAAAGAAGTTTCGACATCTAAACAGGACACCCAGTTTCTTAGAGGCAGACTTACCTATTCCCGTAATGTGTGGCATCCAAGAAAGAGTGGATGTTAGAGTAATAAAAAACATGTTCATTGAGTCAAGAGGTGGAATTACAGAACCACCAAAGGACAGACGAGAGTTGTGAGGAGTTTTGGATAGATAGTTAAGTAGAAATTGGGTCTTGGAGACATTAAACTTAGCTAGATTTTCTCTAACCAACTGAGATATCCTGTCCAAGTCCGAGTTTATTGTGGAGTCTATGCCAAAGAGAGATACAGATCGAGTGAGAGAAGAGAGGGCAGAATTGAAGGATGTGGTTGAATGCAGTGTTGAGTCGTCGGCGTATGAGTCCACTGGATTATTTGTGAAAAACAAAAAAGGACAAAAAGTGAAGGGGCAGGACAGACCTTGAGGGACATCGCCTTTGATGGAGAAAAGGGGGAAGGCTGATCCATCAACAACCACAGAGAGATAGATCGGCCGGAGAAGAAGCTAGATATCAATGAGCAAAGTAAGGGAGGGAAGCCAAAAGGGGGTAGCTTAGAAATGAGACTCCGATTCCACACCCTGTCAAAAGCCTTATATATGTCAAGGGCAACTACATACGACTCCCCAAAATCTTTCAGGTGATGATACCCAGACATTAGTAAGACAGGAAAGAATATCACCAGTGGATCTCGCCTTACGAAATCCATACTGTTGATCAGAGAGAAGACTGTGATTTTCGAGGTGTCTAAGGATATGAGAGTTGAGGAGGGTTTCAAAGACTTTAGAAATGATAGATGTCAAAGTAACAGGACGATAGTTAGAGGGGTCAGAACGGTCACCCTTCTTAGAGATGAGATGTATCAAAGCATGTTACCAAGGAGAAGGAAAAGTTTTGGTTTTTAAACAGAAACGGAAAAGACGAGCAAGCACAGGTGCAAGTTCAGAAGCACACTCTTTTAGTACATGGAGATGGATGCCATCAGGACCATAAGCCTAGCTTGTGTCCAGAGAAAGAAGCGCTTTTTAAACAGTTCTTAAAGCGATTACGGGAAAATGGCATAGACTTAGTAAGAGGAGCATCAGGGGGTGAAGGAATGTTATAGTCATCCAAGGCAGAGTTCGAGGAGAAATGGTTAACAAAGAAAGTTGCTTTGTCTACGGGCGAGACAGCTATAGTACCGTCAGAACGGAAAAGTGAAGGGAAAGTAGAGCGGCAGAAGTTGTTAGAAACGCCCTTAGCTAAAGATCAGAGGGACCTTTCAGTAGATGATGAGAAGTTATCGCACTTCCTCTGAATTAAAGAACGCTTCGTCTCACGACTAACGTGCTTGCAGCATTACGGGCAGTGACAAAAGTTAAATCTTGCTGTTCTAGTGACCTATATGTCATTATCAGGTAACCTTCGAAATATATCTTCATACTGAAGGGGCTTCTTGGTATATTTTCTCCACAGTTTCCTTAATCTGCCGTAGGGGTGATGGTGGATCCGTAGCAGTGTTGATCGAAAATCATCTTTTCTCAACTCCCATTCTCACAAGCTTCTTGGACTTCACAGCCTCCTCTCTAATCATCAATATCGCTTTCGCGAAGCGAGTTATCCACCGGTGATAACTTTTCCTCTGTGAATAACGTCTGGTCATCAACTCTGTGTGAGACTTGCAGGGAATCCTGTGTTGTAGCCTTTGATACATAGACAGCTTTTGACACAGTATGGCATCGTGGTTTGATTTCAAAAAGTCTCCCTTTCTTTGGCTTTCCTTCCTCAGTCTTTTTTCTCCTCCCTAACTTCCCCTCTGCTAGGTCCATCTTCCTTGTTATTATTGGATCAACTTCTTCTTTTACCTATAAACTGCAGCGTCCTTCTAGGTTCTGTCCTCCCTCCTACGTTATTTCTCTCAGCGATTTCCCTTCAACATAAAACCAAATGCACTCATCCCCTGACAAATCGACGATGCATTCCTCCATTTCTTCTACATAAAAAAATCTGCTTTGTCTTCTCTTGCTGGACGTCCGTCTCGTCACAGCTGTTTCTTAGAGGTCACCCAAATCTGAACAGGATTTCTCAGTGGGGCAGACGTAACCAAGTCGGGTTTATCACCGTTAAAACCCAGTTTCTTCCTACTTCTTAAACTCATCACAACTTCCCTACGTCACTTGCTTGTTCTGTAATTCCATCACTCATCCCAGTTTCACAGGAAATCCTAATGTATCTTCGAAACAAAAGAGGGATTCCTCTTCCTCTACTGAAGATTCATTTCCTCTGAAAAAGGTGCTCCGGGTATACGTGGGACTGATTCGTCCTTGTATGGAGTACGACACCCACATCTGGGGTGGTTCTAGTTCTTCATACTCGTCAGAGTCGAGTCCGAAGCAATCTAACATATCAGCTCTCCCCAGTCTGACCTCAAAGCTTACCCAGTTGCTTTACGCTCAATTACGGGTACTCTTTTCCTCTTCTGAAGATACTGAATGAATCGTGTACCCGGACTATTATCTAGACCACGTAGTTCTCGGCAAGCCACTGCGTCATATGGATACTGTGTGGTGGCTGCTGGCAACTCAACGATGTGCTGCTGTGACGTCTGTTTCTTTCCCTCCACCGCTAAATTTTGGAAATCTTTACGTTATCCTCTCTTTGTTAACAGCCACGACCTGACTCTTCTTAAAAGAGTTGGTTTCCCATTTTCTCTAAAATGCTGAATTAACATTATTTTCACTTCTTCATCTCTTTTCGCCTAATTTACTTGTTCTATCTGTTCTCGGTGAAAGCTAGTGTTCAAGTCTGGACCCCAACGATATAAAAGGAAAAAAAAAATTCGAGACAATGTCAGGGCTATAGTTATGATAGTATTGGCGGAGATGGTAGGGATGATGGTGTTTCATTCTAGTACGTCATCGGCCGAAGTATGTAGCTATAGTGATGGTGGCGGTTGTGGTGGTGATGAGAGATCAAGCCATCATAACACAACCCGAAGTACAGGTGTTCGCGCGTTAATACGAGGGTAGCGACACACACACACGCAGGGCTCCTTTAGCACACTAAGATAATACAAGGGCATGTCAAACAACAACAGACCAGCTGGTCACTTCGAGGTTGGCTGTAATGGTGGAAGAGATCAGAAACGTGGAGGTTTGAATGGTAAGAGAAGATAACCGGACAGAAGACTTAAGGAAAAGTGATTCTTAACAGTTTCAGTTTTCACTAGTAGTTTATACCTTGATACAGGAATCGGGATCCTAGTGCTGTCACTAGGCACCCCTGTACAGTATTAACAGAAGCATTTGGAAAGTGTCGCGAGTACATATATATATATATATCAAAGGGGCTTACTAAAGCCCACTTCAGTGTAACTACAGAGGCACAAATAATGTCAGTTGTGGATTTAGAGCAACGTATTTACATGCTTAAACATTCCCAATTTGTAATTCCTTCTGTGTGTAATCTCGCTGAAGGAAAAATGCTTTGCTTCATTCGAAACAAAAACTCTTGTCTGCGAATTTGAATCCATTTCTACGAGCGAAATTCGATAAATCTAGCCTTAAAAAGATGCTTAGATCGAAATCATCAACGCTTTTGATCATATGAATATCCATATCAAACCACATTCTAACCTTCTCTTTTCTAAGCTACATAAGTCTATCCTCTAAGCTGCTGTCATAATGCCTGTTTCTCAGTACAAGAATTGTCTCGGAAGCTAGACAATGTTAATCTCTCATTGCACTCGTCTTGGAAGTGACCTAAAAGTGAATAGTCATTTTCATTAACTATCTCCATTTTACTGTAACTAGTCCCCTTTATTGTTAATGATCTATATTTGACGGCAAGATCACCCTTTTTCCTCGTCACTATCATTGTGATCTTCATTATCGTTCGAACTATCTCAGTTATCTATGAATTTCCTTTCGGCCCGCAAAAAAATGGGTTCAGAGTCAAGGGTTATGACTGTGATCTCAGGATGAAGATGAAGGAGTGTGTAGACTCAGTGAATGGAATCGAATCCTCCTGTCGGCTGGTATACACAGGAATCTCCCTTCCACTCCTTTTTCCTCCCCTAAAGACCTAAGGAAACTCAAGTCAGATGGGTTATGACTGACACCCCCTTCCCTTTACACACACACACACACACACACACGCTCACTTTGCCATCCATAGATCTTAAAGACTTTAGTGTGATTACTCTTAACGCTTCGTTAAGTAGCATGGTATGCCGGAAGGTTGTGCTGATGTTGAAACACCTGTGATGTTGCTGCTTATATTTTGCGTGTATTTAAGTGTTCTTTAACACGTGCTCGTACGCATGGACGGATGCACAAAAAAAATTGCATATTATAGTCACAAAAAAAAAAAGAGCAACGAAGTAGAACATGTTCTCCACGTGTGAACGAAATACACCAAAAGACTCCCAAGTAAAGTTATAATGATATTGGTGCCTGTTAGTGTAGTGAAGGTATAATGAGGCAGGTGTATGTTAGTGCAGTGAAGGTATAATGAGGCTGGTGTATGTTAGTGCAGTGAAGGCATAATGAGGTTGGTGTATGTTATTGTAGTTAAGGTATAATAAGGATGGTGTATGTTAGTGTAGTGAAGGTATAATAAGGCTGGTGTATCTTAGTGTAGTTAGGGTATAATAGTGTTGGTGTATGTTAGTGCAGCGAAGGTATAATAAGACTGGTACATGTTAGTGTAGTGAAGGTATAATAAGGCTAGTATAAGTTAGTGTAGTGAAGGTATGATAGGCTGGCGTATGTTAGTGTAGTGAATGTATAATAAGACTGGTATAAGTTAGTGTAGTTAAGGTATGATAAGGCTGGTGAATGTCAGTATGATGATAATCAAGAATCGTAAGTGTCCTAACCATGAGATGGCCTCTTCCCCTGTCGCAGGACACAAACCGACCCATGGAAATCTTGGACTTGCTGGACCTGGGCACCGCTGACGTGCCCACGAACATGGAGCAAGCGGAAGCCAACCCACGTCAATGGAATGCCCTCGTTCGCCTCCTCCTCAAGCAGTCCTTCCAGGCTGACCGGCTGCTACAGGTACATCATCCTCTCTCTCGAGGCACAGAACGACATTCTCTCTCTCTCTCTCTCTCTCTCTCTCTCTCTCTCTCTCTCTCTCTTTCCACTCACATATATAGATAGAGCAGCCCATTACATAGTCAGCCTTGAAGTGCATGCGCTGTAGAGTTAGTACATTTCTCTGTCTTGATTTTTCTTTCAATCTCATCAACTAACGTTATTCCTCGTGTAAAGCGATACTAATGAAGTCAATCCTGTGTGTCCACAGTACAAGCTATCGAGGCTCCTGGAGAAGGACTCGTACA
>JAUUDW010017804.1:0-10030 GCA_032361385.1 Panulirus guttatus | reverse complement strand
CGTTAATGGGATGGCCTTGATTAGGGCTTCAGTTGCCCGTGCCGTCTCAGCTAACATAAGAAAAAAAAAATGTATATGTATGTGTATGAGTGTGTATATATGCTTGTACATGTAAAGTACATGGAGAAATGTTCACCAGCCTCGTAACTTAACAGATAACCTTGTGGTCTGTCACCACAAAATAAGGTATTCGATTCGACCCAGACACATGTTCCTCCGTTCCTTATCCAGGTAAAAGATCAGCTCGAAGGAAATCATCACAGAACTCATAACTCTATGGTGGAGAGAGAGAGAGAGAGAGAGAGAGAGTTTCCTGAATATTAAGAGATTTTGACGACTCTCCAGTTTCAAATTCCATCTCCTGAAAGAGGACCGACTTTTGGCTGAGACGCTGTCAAGAAGCTGAAGATTTTGCTTTGTCGCGTTAGTGAGGACTTAAGGAAGAGCGCCATCAACTAGTGGCCAGTCTTTCTAGCAATTCCGGTGACTAGTCCTCCACTCACAGCAACAACAACGGGAACAACAGAAAATCCACTAACAACACCTCTGAAGCTAACTTAAGTTACAATGACTGTGTCTTTCTATTAACAGCAACATTATAAGAAAATGCCGTAAGTTCACTTACTACATAACTGCACTAACGCCACCAATTACCACCATAACTCCGGTATTACTAAACGTTTTAACAATTGCCACAGACTTTAACATTGGCTACCAAAACTTCTCGGTCTACAACAACGACGCTAACTACCAATGCTACGGTAATTACTGTTGAGCCAGTCTCGTTACGTCGCCACTAACATGCCTTCATTAAAGGCGCCCAGTCTGAATTGATTATTATCGACGAGTCAACCTTTCTTCACAGGAGGGAGTTCAGCTTGTAAACATGTGGCCACATTATTACATGCGGTCTGAGACCATCAGCGAAGGCACGAGCTAAACCAGAACGACCTGGGCGCTTGCGCGTCTTTTGACAGACTCCTTTGCGAGTCTACACGAGCCTACTGGTCACTAAATGTTGCCTGGGTGGAGCAGGTTGCTTGGCTGGCCAAGCCTTTAGCTTCTCAAATGTCGGGGTCATTAAGGTTGGTCGTTTAGCCTCTCAGCTGCCAGGGTCCTTCAGGTTGGTTGGGTCTTTGGTTTATCAACTGTCAAGGTTATTAAGGCCGTTTTCTTCAGATGTCAAGGATAATTCTGTACTGGCATGAAAGCGGGAAAAATCCCTTTCCAGCGTTTGTAGGGTTTAGACTAACCTTGAACTTATGTAACAGTGCCCGATTGCAATTCGATAAAAAACAGAACTCGCGACTTGAAAATATAAGAATTGGTTCCAGCTGCAAACGAGGATCACGTCGATAATGTCATAGCACGTAGGAAAAGTGAGAAAAAAAGATGAATAAATACCAAATCTTATACAGGCATATTTTGATGACCCTACGAACTGCCCTTGACAGAATAAGCTGCGATGATATTATAAGTGAAAATATCATGGACGCAACTTGGAAAAGCTTAAGAAAGGCTTTCAAAGTACCGATTAAGACGGCCAGTTTCTGGACCTAAGCCAGTTTGGTGAAACAATATGAAGAACTGCCTGACATCTACGAAATTTGCGCACAAAAATTTCAAGAACATATTTCAATATGACAGAAAAATTCGGCAAATTTGCCTACAACATCAAAACTTTCTCAAAGTCAAAGCAAACGATGATGTGAAGTGCGTGTAGCCAAGAATAGGAAATATACACCAAAGAATCTCCTGATTAGAAGCAAGAGATTCTTTACTCACAGATAATGGCGACTTTGTTCTAGGAAATGTAACCATGGCAAAGATCTGAAATAATTTTTTTCTTTTCAAATCTAAATTACCACTAAAGGCACAACATGTGTTCTAGATTTACTTCTGCTGATAACTGAAGAGGACATTTTGCAAAACAAGAAACGTCATCGACATGAGACGGAATTAATATAGATGTAGAGGCAGGTCTTGGCAAGTTCTGAACGTCGATACAACACAGAAAATGGGAGTAAGCCCTAGACTGCTCTTTCCAGTCACTCACATGCTGGAGCGCAAGTTCCATGGGGTTCGATGTTTACCTCCACCGCTGAATTCTGGAACTCTTTACCTTTCCATACTTTTCCGACCAGCCACCAATCTTGTGTTCAAAAACCATTTTTTTTTCTACTTCCTCAAACAATCACAGAATCTTACTCATCCTCCCTTATCACTATTTCTATATTCTCTGTTTCACTGAAGGCCTGGCCTCAGTCAAACCATGTTTACAATGATCAGCCAAGGAAATCAGCGCTAGTATACCTATCGGGGCCAACTTCGCAGTGATGACTGATCGTCTACGACACATCAGATACAAGAGGACGTTGGCTGGTTGTTTGGGCCTTATCAACTACGAGAGTCATTAGGCCATTAACGTCAAGCTACATCCGCTAAAAAAAAAATCCTGTAACACCTTTTTCAGGTGTTAAAGATAATTCTAAGACTCCAGAGACTCTCACTATGCACATAGTCTATGACCACGCACGCGTTTGATCTTAAGTTACGTGATCACAACATTTTCGTTCTCTGGGAGTTCAGTTGTTGAACTCGAGTTCTTCTCAGTTATGTGATCGCAATGAGGGGCACCAGCATCGAAATCTAGGAATTATTCTTACTGTTGTTTTTCTTCTTATCATTACTTTTGTAATTTCTACAAGTTTTCTAAAGTTTTTAAGATATATTTATGGAATTTGGCATTTCATCTAGCAGCATCTCTCTTACTCGGGAAAAAATAAACACTAGTGACAAATGCAAAAATGGCAGGACGAGTACTCAGAAGCAGTCGTGTACCCAAAGCATTTGAAATCTCTAAAGACCTCTGGAAAATGTTGGTAACTTTGAACCCAAGAAAAACCCACAAAAATGTTCCCCAATTAACTTTCAAGTTATATTACATTTTGTATCCAGGCTCGCAGAGTGAATAATTGTTTGAGTTTGTTTTTTTTTCAAAAAATTTTGCTTACATTGATTTTATATACATTTCCATGGATACTGCTGGTTACTCTACCCACAAGGTTATGACCAATGCAGAGTTTCATTTTACTAAATGGTAACATTCATGGTACCATTACCCCTTCCAAGTAATCAATACCATGAAAAGGCGGTCCAGTCCGTCTACCTGCACTCACGCTGAGGAATCTGCCAGACGCATTTCCTTGGCAAGATAGAGACTGCTGGCAGCTGGGGATGTTAGGCCCGTTCTAACGGGAGAGGGAGAGAGGTGAGACGTTAGGCTTATTCTAAGAGGAGGGGGAAGGAGGCGAGACGTTAGACCAGTTTTAACAAGAGGGGACGGGAAGCGAGACGTTAAGGGCCAATCAGGTTACAGGGCATGACTGCTTTTTAGTGGACTGTTTCAGGGAAGGTATAGGAGGAACTGAAGAGGGTTGGCTATTCAGCACTTCGCTTTTTCAGAGGTCCCAAAAAATCAGAAGGCTGGGAGACGGGTAAGCAGGAGAGAGAAAGCGAAATCTTTAGATCCGTTTTTCTCTTAAATTCTTAAAACAGATGCAGGACTCCCGTCGGTCCAGGACTACTGATGAGAGAGAGAAAGGATACGGTAGGAGTGCTGTTGTGTATAAGCGGCTGAGACCTGTTGTCTTTGAGAAATATATGAAGTTAAAAGACTTGCATTTCCTAAGTTGCAGTGCCTTTGACGTGAGGTATGTCCAGCAGGCTCAAGATCCCAGAGAGAGGTAGGATGGGAGATGTCCGAGGGTAATTTAGCGAGAAAAGCCTAGCCCCAAATATTTTGTAATTCTTTTGTTATATCTTGTATAATGATCAACTACCTTGAAAAACCATTTAACCTTCACAACAAACAGGTTACGCTGTACCCCTGTAATAACGCTGTGATTATGTAGTGCTGAAATCGCTGTACCTGAGTGCTCAAGATGTGTCGCTCGATTCACCTGTCAAACTTTCGTCTCTAGGTGGTCAAGAGTGAAGCGCAGAACCTGGGTAAGATTGAGATGTGTCAGAAGCTATGAATTCGTTCCCAGGAATAGTAGCGTCGCTCTTACGGGGTTAAGGCAGAGGAAGTTCGACAGAGAAAACGGGGGAGCAGATATAAATATGTAGAAACGGATCACTTTTCGGGCTGTTTCGACATACCAATATCAAATGCAAGAAAACGGTACTTGGTAAGTTAAAAAAAAGTTCCTTAAAAGGCTGTACGGACTGATGCGAGAGCAAAACAGTGTTAACGATACAGGAAAAGGCTATAAGCACATTCACTTTCCTATCATTCTAGCACTTACAAACTATGGTGATTTTTTTTGGAAGATGGGGAAGGGGATTAAGGGGGAAATAGACTCATCTTACGGAGGACTTGGTCTCGGAATGAGATGGTCCAGGGATTCCTGTGTGAGGAAGGCATCGAATATTCTGTTCTGTTTAGTAGTGAGTATCATGGTGTACTGGAAGGGTAAAGGAGTTGAGGTTTTCTTTATCTATCCAAGCATTTCCCATCTCTATTCCTCCATATATCTAATACTGCATCTGTATTTACATAATCTTATTCTCTGTCTGTCTGTCTGTCTTTTTCTCTCTCTATCTATCTATCTTTCCCGCCTCTCTCTCTCTCTCCTTTTTTTCCACAGCTTTTGAGGGGATTGCATTTTTTTTGAAATAGTATTAAGGCCAGACCACCTCGCGTGGATCTTGGATCTGTGTGGTCTATGTAGTCTCTCTCTCTCTCTCTCTCTCTCTCTTTCCTTCTCTTCTATCGCTTGCTCGCTCAGGAGGAAATCTCAGTCGTGAAAAATAGTGGAGACGGGACGGCAAACTTCCGCTGTAGCAGTATCCAACATTTTGCTTGCTACGTCCAGACCTTGAGGCGGCCTTAAACCTGATCACATCTGCGTCGCGTGAGATAAATTACTGAGCAAACAGGAAATAGAAAAAGGGATGACTGCGGTAAAGGGAGGGAGGGAGGGGGGGGGGGGAACATAACCAGAGACGAAAAGGGAGAGGAGGAAAGAATCAGTAATAGGAGAGGGAGTTTACACGAGTTTACATGAGACAGATAGACAACAGGAGGCCTGATTGGCCCACGGCTGGGTTGTCTGTTAAAGGAAACAAAAGAAAGTTTAACTTGACAAGTAATTCCGCTCAGCAATTTTTTTTTAAGCTATCATAGACTTCCCGGTGCCTGCACATAAGCCTTATACACAGTCCCTGTTACCGCTGTCGTTTATACAGTTTATTTCTGGCGTTTTTCTCAGGGTATACTTGAATCTATAAAGTATTTCTCTAAACGACTGTTGAAGGTATTTATAGTCTCAGCATTCACTACGTGTGACGGTAACTTATTCCAGTGCTCAACACACCTATAGGAAAAGAAGCTTTTTCCTACGTCCGTTCTACATCTTTTAGCTTTGAGTTTTATTCCATTTGTCCTGGTAACCGTATTTTCATGCATTTCGAAAAGATATTCGTGATTTACGTTATCGAACTTGTTCAGAATTTTGAATAACTGGATTAAGTCGCCGCGAAGTCTACGTTCTTTTAAGGGAGAAGAGATCCGAACGTTTTAGCCTCTCTTCGTATGCCAGATTTCTAAGGGATGGGATCAATTTTGTCGCGCGTCTTTTTACCTGCTCTAAGTTTTTCTCGTCTTTTTTATAGTTTGCGAACCAAAACTGGACTGCGTATTCAAGGTGTGGTCTTACTAGAGAATTATAAAGTGTGAGAACTGTTTCTGGTGTCTTGCAATCTACGTTCCTGGCAATGAAACCTAACATTTGGTTGCCTTTTTAACTTGCTGCTTGACGCTGTTTAGTGTACTTCAGATTGTTGCTAATGGCAACACCAAGGTCCTATTCTTCATTTACTTTAGTTCGAGAGTTTCCGAATAGTTTAAGGAGGGATGATGATGATACAAGAATGGTTAAAAGAGGTACAAGGTAAGATAATGAAACACGGGATAAGGCTAGATAAAAACGACTTAGATGATGGCATGAAGAGGGGTGCCTTTTGACAGATAACGGTGATGTAAAGGCTAATCCATCTCGCTACAAGAACACTGACTTTAAAGCTGTTTTAAACTATAGAGTGAATATGAGCAACAGACAATGGAGAAAGAAGAAGAAAGAAAGAAAAGATGTAAGAGAGAGAGAGAGAGAGAGAGAGAGAGAGAGAGAGAGAGAGAGAGAGAGAGGACTTACGTATGATTACTTTCGACGAGATTCTGCCAAAAGGCAGGGCCAGCGCGTAGCGCTCACCGCTGGAATATCTAGTCACCAACAATGATCTGTGTGAGTCACGTGTGGTCAAGTGTTTACGTGTGGTATGGAGAGACTGTACCCCTGAGGACATAACACCAGCAGCCCACGTGTGGTTGCTATTCAGAGGAGTCTTAAAAGTTGGTTCTGTGGAACAAGCAACGGAGGAATCACTGGTAAGTGCTGGTACCTGAGAGAGAACGATGATACACGTGCTATGCAGATAACAGCTCTGAAAATACCGAGGAAACAAATGTTTTCATGAAATACTGAAATCATAACAGTGGTGATTAGAGATGAGGAGACTTGCATACACATCGCATACATTGGGGCCAGCTGGGATCAAATGTGGCGACGAAATTGGTGGGTTAACTGGAAGAAATAGGGGCAAGAAGGGCTATGAACACGTTGGGGCCATTTGGGATCAAGAGGTGGGCCCTTGGAGCTGGTGGGGTTACCTGAAACCAGAAGGAGCCGTGTGCTCGGTGTGGCTAGATCGTGAACGCGTGCGACTCCACATGGTGGGGTCAGCGGAAAGCAGGAGACGGGACGGGCGGACGAGGAAGGAATCAAGTGGGACCAACTGGGGCTGAGGGCTAGATGGGATTGAGAATAAATGGGGACTGGGACTTTTGTTGGGTTAACTGAGAGCATCAGGGACTATGGACCACACTTTATATTTCTATAGCAACCAGCATGATGAGGGCAGAAACATGCCCTAATCATGGTCAACTCGGGTGAAATAAATACAAATTACAGTAAAAGAAATAAGATTAATCATAGCTCCTAAGGTGTATCTAGACCTGACTTACAAAGACAGAAATATTTTAAGGAGAAGGCGATACGATAAAAGGAGGAGAATTCCAAAATTTCGCTGTTCGAGGAGGAAGCAACATGACGGTCAGTCCTTGTGTGTCTGGTCTCCACATGGAACTTATGGAAAGCAGCTGGCAGTTGGGCGCCACGGGTTAAAGCTTTGGTGGTAGGGACACACGGAGACGGCTAATATGAGCTGGGGTCGGAATGATACCTGTAGAAGAGGGAGAGGGGCACCACCATGCGATGGACGGGATAACAGCTGGACAAATGATCAGGTAGAAGGCTCTTCATCCGCTCCGGCCAAAGAAATGTGGAGGAAGAACCACCCTAGAAATGCGAGCAGTACTCCATTTTGGGGATGAAAGAAAGCCCTGTATATTTGGAATAGTTGATAACAAGAGAAGCGATTATGTCACATATACAGCCCTCCCAGCTTCTGATGAGCAGATTTTGTAACATTCAATATCAAGGAGTTTCCAAGATAGATTGGAGGATATGGTTATACTTTACTGCAGGTAACTATCGTATTTTGAAATTTAACAGCGGAAAACGAGTGAGATTTAGAAAGAAATACGGGGAGAATTTTTGCTTTTGCACCAGTGAATTTCACCTGTTCACTGTGTCCCCATTCCGAGGTGCAGAACAGTCCGAATTAAGAGAGGAGATAAGTTCAGTGTGAGAAAAGGAACTTGCATTAGAATGATGACGGGAGAGAGTGTGAGTTGTAATACAAAGAGTGGAATCATCGGCGTAAGAGTGAGTGAGATAAAAGGTTAAAGAAAGATCTTTACTGGATAGAAAAGAGTAAGCGATTGGACAGAACCCTGATAGGATAGGGAGCTGAAGTCTCTGCACCAAAGACTATCGCATCTGACCAAATAGAGAGGGTAGAGGAAACAGATAATAGCTAGAAGCAGAGAAGACAGGGTGAGAAGCTTAAGACAGCAAAGACTTAAGCTACACCCTGTAAAATGGTTTGGAGATGTTGACAGTCATGACAAAAGATTCACAAAACTTCCTAGAGAAAGGAGGACCAGAGGCGGGTCATGTATGAAAAATGTTCACCAGCAGACTACAAGACGGGAATGGCATTGCAAATGTTTTAGTAAGAGAGAACGAAGAACAGTTTAAAATTGGTGATAGCAGACGTGGGAGAGATGGGGCGATTGGTGAGGGGATCAGAACGCTCTCCTCTCTTAGGAATGGGTTACAACGAGGTACGCTTCCAAGAAGGAGGGAAGTTTGGGTTATAAGATGGAGAAGAAATAGGCGAACAAGGATCAAAGGTAGTTCAGGCAACACTCCTCTTGAACACTATGCCATCCGTACCTTGCACGGGAAGAAAAAATAAATAGAGGAGGCCCTACGATCAGTGATAGGAAATAGAGGAGGAAGAGGACTAGGTGCGGAGTCATCAAAGTAAAGTTGGGGGACGCTAAGCTACCGACGGGAGCGGTTTCACCAGATGGACATTTGTCTGGTCGGAAGAGCTGGAGGAGCGGCTGAGTTGAAAAAGTTCTTGGAGATACTTTTTTTTTAAGGTCCAGAAAAATTTATCTGTAGGGAAGAAGACAGATCAGTACACTTTATGACGTGCCTGACTTTACGATCAACAGCTTCTTAAGGATTTCATGGGCCCGTTATGCTCCGTCCCTGTAGCTAACTTGGGAGGCTTGGGAGGGAGGGGAAGTCGTTGGAGCCAAGGCAATCTTTGAACTTGCTGAAACCAGCCAGGAGCAAAGGGGACTCTGGGCGTGGTTGTTAGCCAAGACAGAGGAAGAGAGGATATGAAAATATTTGATTATTTTGGGAAGATTAGAGTAATTTGGATTTACTGGGGTTAACCGATAGCAAGAGGGACGACGGATCTGGTAATGCTAAGTGAGGGCAAAAGGAGACACTGACTTGGTGCGGTCAGTGCGAATGTAGGAGGACTAACTGGGAGAAGGAGATGCTGAGGACTTGATACGGCTATTTTCAAGACAAACACGGAGCTTGGAATTACTGAGGCCTTTTGGTTATACCTGGTGAGGCCAGCTGGGGGCAACATGAGCTTCGTTCATGATGGGGTTCTCTACGAGCAAGATGGGCTATGCTCGTGATGGGGCATATTTGGGGCAAGAGGAACGTATGACTTCGATGGGAAAGCTCGGGATCAAGATGGACCATGGATCACTGTAATCAATACATAGAAAGAGGGGTTTAAGGCCATATTTGTGGCCACCTGGGAGGATCACCTGATATGAAGAGGGTGCTATGGTCTCAAGTAGGGCCGTCTGGTACCTGGCCATATACTTGTTGTGGCCCACTGAGAACATGTGGAGCTGTTGACTAATGGGCCGGAGGAGCGAACTTGAAGGAAGATGGTCCAAGAATGAGCTGTGTAAAACTGGGAGTAAGAGGAAGCTTTAATCTCAATGGGGCCGACTAGGAGGTCGAGGCGCTGTGTTCCTGGTAAGGCCAATAGGGAGCAGGGGGGATGATGGACTTTGTGGGGATAAATGGTACCAAAAAGGGACAGCGACCTTGTGGAGTTAATCTGGAAATAATTGTAAATAATTAGGAATAACTGACTCCAGCTGGGTGTAAGATGGGTCTGTGCATGTAGTGTGACCAGCTAAATACAAGAGGGGATAATGATTCCAGTGAGGCCAACTGGGAACAAATAGGAATCTGGCTTTGTTGGGGCCAACTGGGAACAAGAGGAGCTATGGCCTTGATGTATCTAACTAGAAGTAACGGGGACCAGTGACTAAGTGGGGATAACTGGAAGCAGCAGCGGTTATGGAGCGAGTTTGATCAATTAGGGGCAAGAGGGGCTATGGGCTTAGTGTGACGACTTAGGGGCAAAAGGGGCTATGGACTCGGACTGACCAATTAGAGGGCAAGAGAGGTTATGAAGTCAGTTTGACCAATTAGGGGGAAGAGGGGCTATG